>JAOBAT010080952.1:0-19485 GCA_026413305.1 Hydrozoanthus tunicans | reverse complement strand
AGCCTTCCCTGTGACATTTTGAAATTTTTGAGATGTGACAAATTGTGACATGCCATAAAACATGAATCCATTCTCTGAACTTGTGTAAATACGTACTCTGCATGCATTTTTTTCTTCATTTGCTGGAATTTTTTTTCGTATTTTTTTTTCAGTTGCTCACACTCTCGTCCCTTATGTTGTATTCTAAAGGTATTTTACAAAATAAATGGCATAAAACTTTTCCAAAATAAAAAAAAATCTCAGTTTAAAATTGTCCTAAGAAATTGACATTTTTACCTAAGTGGGTTTGCGCTAAGTCCCCTTGTGTTGCGCCCACTGTGATATGCACTGAATAAAGACGTGTGCTTAACAAGATGTTTGCCAAGGATTTTAGTCTTAAGTTCTTGTTCAGTATGTATGTTTGCTAAATGAAGAACGGACTAGAAGCAGTTTAATAGCTTCGTGTTCTAATTTCAATCCTAAAAAATACCGGGCTGAATATTTTAACCCCTAAAGAATATGACAGTTATATAACCACTGACCCAATATCGGGAGTACCCCCCCCCCCCCCTTGCTCAGTTTTCCTCACGATTACGATGACTTTTTTGTGGCAATTAGGTCTCACGTTCCTAAACTCCATAAAATCAATCTTTCAACACTCGTATCTCAAAGTAATTTTTTAAAATTTTTCATCATGTGCAGTGGCACAAGAGTATTTTGTCCACAATCTCAGCATGACATAATGCATGCGCAATTGAACGTAAACGAACAACTTGTAGCAAGAAACCCAAACTTGATCAAGAATTTTTTTCTTTTCTTTTTCTGTCAACCTTTTTAGCTTAACTAATGGTTAATCTGTCTCTGCATATCCCTAGAAATGTAATTATCCTAATACATAAAATCAAAACCTGTTTAATTTCACTTATTAGTGTAAAATCAGATTTAGTGGAGCAGGGGGGGGGTGTGTCTTCCTAAAACGATAAACATTCATAAGGAACACCACTACTGAATTTTGAACATATGATAAACACGAGAATCCCATGACAAGTCATACGTTTGTTATATGTTTTTCATGTGTTTGTCATTTGTTGTAATGGAGGAACAAAACATATGACTGTGGCATATTCAGATGAGTCATATGTTTGAGAAATCATATAATATAACTTGTGTGACTTAATCAGGCATTCATAGACATATGACTCATGTGACTTTGCTATGACACATATGACCAAATTGACATATGTGTCATACATTTTACACATATGACTGTGGCATACTGACATATGTGTCATACACTGTAAAACCTATGACTGTGGCATATTAATACCAGTCATATGTTTTAGAAGACTATGACACATGTGACACATGTATGGTAAAAACGTATGACACATGTGAGTTTTCCCAGTATAACGATAAAAATCATATGACACATGTGAATTTGACAAGAGTACAACATATGACATATGTGACTCAAAATGTTATTGTTTGTACCAAAAATGTGACATCAGACATAGTGATTGCAATATATAAATAACACATAAGTATGAAATGTACACAAACATGGCATAATATTATTTTATAATACTGTCTGATTATCTAGTACTCTCAAGCTTGGTAGTAATGTATATACTATAAAAAACAAACCACATAAATGCTACAGTGCTACAGTAGCTGTAGATCTTGAAGGAACGTGATAGTTAAGATGCCGAGCATCCTTACCAAATTCAACACTATTTTTAGCCTATTTTTTTCCTGTTTTAGAATTATATATTTAACCTATTTCTCATCTTTTGAAAATTATCTTAATCTATAGTTAAAATCTCTGGAACAAATTTTTTAAACATGGGAAAAAGTGAATTGGGCTTTCAATGATAGTTTCAAATATAAAATATAGTTGAAATAGAAATATTTTAAGCTGTTTTGAATTCATTTGTAAGAAACAGTTTATAAAGTGTATTTCTACAATATGGTATAATATCAGCTTTTTATAAAAGATTATCATCACATATATCTAAGGCATTAACAGGAAAAGGGCTCTTTCAATCGTTTGGCAAAATCTAGCCGATTGAGTGTTTTTGCGCGCGCAACATTTAAAATTCCCACAAGACTCAACGCTGGGGATTTGGAAATGCCATTACGTAGACTATAATTATAACAAACCTGCAAAATGCTTGGTAACTCAAAATTGCTCTTTAATTAGAGTTAAGACTTTCAAGACTTGACTGGAACTTAATCAAAAAGCTGAATTGGCTTTAGTTTTGCTCTAATTTTACGCTACATTTCTATGCTGGTTTGATTTTTTTGTTTCACTGACCATACACATTGTAAGCCAGCACTTCAAACTAAGTTCAAATGATATAGACTAGAGAGATTGAATCGAGCAAAAACAAAATGCTCACAGGAATCGCTGTCAGCCGAGTTTTTGTCACAGAATTTTTAGCTTTTGTGCAGGTCCATATTCTCAGTGCTATTTTGGGTTTATTTTATTTTTTTTGCTTTATTTTTAAAACTAGTTTCTTCCAAAGCATTGCTTAATTCCTAATTCACCCTTTAATTGATCTAATCCATTGACAATGGCAAGCTCGATGTAGACGGATTCGCTCTTTGAATTATTTGATTCCTGTTAGTTCCACGAGACCCTTTTCCTATTAATTGTCTTCATATATAAATGTATGTATACTTAAGTATACAATATGCAAAAGTTTTGTAACAAAACATGACAACCAGTGTCTGTAAATAAGACTTTAATTTATAAGAATTTTCGGCCTTAGGCCATAACGTTATTGTATATATTATATATAGTATGTATATCACAATAAACATAATATGTACTCACGAGTTAAAACATTGTATATATCAAAAGCCTCATTTTTGAGACATAAAAATAGAACACAAATGTTAAAATTTCAAAATCTTTTTTCTAGAAACACATTCTATATCTTATTAACAATGTTGTGCAAAAGGCTTTAGTTAAAATATTCAATGTCTTAAACTGTAGTTTGTTCATTTCAGTAAGAAAACAAACAACATGTCTTGCCTGACTTTGTAAAATGGTTACATTGATTAAAAAGTAGTACTGGTGATTCAAGATTAGCATTCTGCCTGCAGGCAACTTTGAGTAAAAGCTAAACTTTTTAAGCAACACCTGGGGGGGGGGAGTCCTGCAAGTCTTTTAAATAATATCTGAAAGCTATCCAACTGGGCTAGATTTCTTAACATCGAGCATTCTGAATTCTATCCTTAGTACTAGTTTTTACCCTACTTGTCAAGACCTTTTTGAATGGCCAAAAATGCCTTACAGTAATGATTCTATAGAATTTTATAATAATAAATATATCTATAACATTATCAGGAACCAGAGTTTTATAATGATACTTGCAGATACAGATATTAACCAGAAAAAAGAACTTTAAAACTGGGAAATATTTGTTCTCAGCTTGACAGCTCCATTAGGTCTTAAAGTCCTCATTCTCCACATCCTCATCTTCATCTACTGATCTAGTGGATCATTTCAGGACATGTATATCCTTGTTGCTAAAAACAAATAAAAAAATCAATATTGTTATACTATAAAAGTCATCATCCACAAGCTTAAAATCCCCACATTTTCAAGTGAAAATGTAAGAACCATATGCATAGAGCTCGTTTCGTTTTCGGTCAGGTATCAATGAACATCAATTTATAATTAGGAAGTCATACTGTAACATATAATTTATGGTACAGTAGATATATTTGCTTCCAAATGACTCAACATATAATCAAACCTATAATGTAAGATGCTCGCTGGATATAATTATGAAATCTTTAATTGATTAACGCATATTGTAATATATTAATTATTGTTGCAGGTATTCGATTCATTGACAATACAGTTTAAAAATTTGAAGGGCGTGGTAGGCGCTTCTTTAAACTGCATTCGAGCTAAGATGTTGTACATATGAGAATTGTGTATTTACCTTTACGACACACTCATCCAAAAATATCGGTGCCATGCCCGAGCTGGGACTCGAACCCGCGTCTCCTGTATTCTAGTCAGGCGTGATGACCACTACACCATCGGGTATTCACCATGCTGGCAACATAGCAAATTAGCGAAGTGTATTTTGGCCGCACACGGGTCGCCCACGGGCCGGACATTTTCTTCGTTTGAGTGTACATATCTAGCCTCTGTGAACCCAGTCAAAGTTTTACTACACAAAGTCAAAGTATTTTTTTCGAGGCTTAGCAAAGGTTACAACAAAAGTACATATGATGCTAAGATGTTTTCTCAATGTTACCAAATAACACGCATTTAGATACTATTGACCGAAACGTAAGTATTTTTCTGTATTATACATTGTACTTACCGCAAATTTTTGAGATCTGTGTTTTGAAAACTGCCCCGGCGCCCCTGGCTGGCGTTGTGATCGTTCCCGCCGTAATATCAACGGTTATTCCTTCGAAGGGAACGCCATCTGCTCCCACAAGCAGGATTTCACTAAATAGACTTATGCTGTTCTCTTTCTCCCATTGAACATCAAGGGAAACAATTTTTGACTCAAACTTAAAATCAAATAACACGAGAAAAAGCGCACTGAACGCGAGTCGATCCAACCGACACACACAGCTTTTTGAACTGCCGAGCGAGGTTACTCTGGTTAATCTCGTGCCCAGGACATAAAAAGTCATTGGAGGTCACGTGAGCGCGCGCGCGGGCTGTTGCCAACACGGCGGCATAACGTTTGCGCATGCGTCAAATCGTGCCGTTACAACAAAATGGCGGCAGTCGAGCTTCAAGTGAGTTGAAAGCGTTCAACCACTTGCATTTTTGTGCAAATAATGAAGTATCAAAGTATTCGATTGCTACAAGCTTTTATTGTATATAATCTCGCTCACCAAATAACATATTCAAATGTATTTTTGGAAGATATATGCCTTGGGGATGGAGCTACCAACAATCTCAATCTGCCAGTATTCTCGCTCGCTGACACGACAACAGCCAACAAACATATTTGTATGTCTCAACTCGAGCGGTTTTCCTTGTTTCGAGGTAAGTAAGTTTACAGTAGTTAAGATGTAAAACTGTATTATCATCATTCATTCCAGTTTTGTTCCTTATTCGAGCTAGCTCAAAGCGACCATTACAATATTTCAGCTTTTAAGAGAGATTATTTAGTATGGGTTATTTGTGTTTGTTGTTTGGAATTCGATTTTATCTTTATTGAGACACAACTGCAGCTGCCTGAGGATTTGACAGCTTGTACTAAGGGACCGATCGTTTACTACATCACAGGGAGGGGGCGGTGGTTTCTTTGTAAAAAGTGAAATTTGAAATTTGGGACGTATATCAGATCCAAAACTCCAGTATATCCTCTTGATTGTTAAGGTAGACATGAAGTGGGTCTTGTTCTGGTATTAGGGAAAGAAATGATGAATCTGTAGGAGCATTAGCTATAATCTTCTTCACATAAAACCATGTAGGCAAGTCACCCGGAGAAGGTAGAACAAAGTTCCTCAAATATTCTTGAAGAGCTGGAGCTGATTGTATGACATGTTCTAGTGCCCTGCTGTAATTTTCTTGAGACTTAAGTGTCTGTTCAAACTCATCAACCAAGACAGTTGTGTTTAGTGAGGCTAGGTCATCATGTGCAAGCTCTGAATACATCCACAAATAATAATAACATTCATTGTACTTAATTTTCTCTAGGGTACTTGCATGTGGTGAGTTCACTGTCTGCAAGGGCAGATAAAAGAGGAGAAAGGCTATTAGGATAGCCTGGTACATTCCTTATTATTGATGTGCTGAACATTCAATGACATACCAAAATGGAAATAACAATGGAAGATCAGTTAATTATAACTAGTTAGTTGCTTTAGTTAATATATTTCATATAATTCAGGTTGTGAACTGAGATCATGCAACAAACTTACTGCACTAATTGCTCCTGTAAATTGCTCCTGTAAATTGCTCCTGTAAGAGGATAGGGGGCCTACTTTGTTATAATACTTCTAAGTTTATGATATTCTTTGGTGAAGCTACACCCAAAATGTTCCAAAAAATACAGTCCATGAAAACATCAACACCAAAATAATAAAATTGTGCCCAGTGATTACCAAAATTTCAGACGTTTTAAATACCATACAAAGACTGGTCATGATAAAACTTTGATTGCAAAATTACAAATATTGACAAGCTGTGTATTTAGACAAACCTCAATTCTTTTAATTGCTTGTATACTTCACAAGGCTTCAATCACAGGACGAAATAAGACATTTACGGATGCTGATTCACAGCGGAAATGTTCAGTTAATTCAAGTTTCCGTCACGTGAAACTCGCGTTTCCGTCAATATAAATGTGATGTTTTCACGTGTTTCCGCAAGTGCGGAACCGACGGAAACGGATAAAAAAAGAGTCCGTTTATGTCACGTTTTCGCATGCGTGACACACAGACACTTTTCCGTACCAGTAAACGTTTGTTTCCATCATGTATCTGCAGCTTAAACACGCATTTTTTCTCTTATTTCTGCAGTTGCAGAGTCTCAAGTTTTATCTAGGAGCATCATTTAGAAATGTACTGGGCTTACTCACAATTTTGTGAAAATGTTCGATGCGACTCTTTCATTTTAAATATCAGACACTTAAATCTTTTTTTGGATAATTACCATTCTGACCTCCCTTATTAATGGTTCGCCTTTTGAATGTGGGGCAGAGCTCACAACAAAACTTAGCAAATTATATATAAATGATAAAAGTTGCTTTCCCTTTGGGCCATCTGATTTAAATTCCCGAGACAAACAAGAAGCTTTTTGATTTTCATTTCAAATGTTTATTTACAAGTCAGACTGATGAAGTATCTTACAAAATCTAATACAAGAGTTTTTGTAGATATAAAGGAAAGTTTATATGAAATTTATTTGAAATTTTAACACTGATTTAAATTTAGACTATGCATGGTCTGTACACGCCTGAAAATCAATTTTAATTTTTTCTACTAGTTCATTGTCACAGCCCATTTCAGGCTTCCTTCCAGAGGTTCCCTTTCCGACAGTTCCGTTGCCTAGCGCAATACAGCTGCAGCTTGCCTCAGGCTTGCAGTCAAGCTCTGAGAGATAAAATCGGCAAAATCTTTAAGAACTATGAAAGGATTCTGAGAGAAAGCTTGAAACTACTCAGTATGTCAATTTTTCCTCCACGCGTGTGTGTGTGTGAAACACAAAAAATGCAAATATGGATGCACATTTGAATCTACATCAATATCATGCTTGTGAGAAAATATGATGAATTTTTGCTTTTATTCTTTTAAATACCCAGAGCACAAAGAAAACAATCCAGGGGTCAAACGAGGGTGAGAGTCGATGAGAGTTTTGAAAGTGAGTTTTGCCCAATTCTCATGTGCACGGTCAAACGGCGATGAGAGTTGACAAAAGCCGAAAAAATTTGAACATGCTTAAAACTGATAACATTTGACCCCCACTTAATAAATACACCAACTAAAATGTATAGTACTTGCAGCTATTTTTTTGACTTTGTTGTCGTTGCATATATGTTACATGATGAAAACGTATATCAAGGAGTAAATTTGTATATATTTGTTTCCCAAAACTATTCACATGATGACTCAACTGTCACTCACGAATAAATGTTAGCTCAGCTGAATGATAGCTCCAGAACTGTTACGTAGTACAGAAAAGCTATTACTAATACATCATCTTACATATCAGCATCTTCGTTTGGGGGTGTTATAATCAAAGCTTGATCTACAAGAACTCTACCTACTGAGCATTCAGGATCACATTTCTTGAATAGAGATCTTCTAATGTTGATCTTCTCTTGTAAATCTTAGACTGCTTTGTTAAGTCTCATACTGTCCTCGCGTAGATCTAGAGCAGCAACCTCGGACAGTCCTAAACCTTTCCATTTGTGGATCTTGCGGAGTTTCAACATCAAATGTCCCTGTCGGCGTAGCCATTTCTATGACTTCTAGCACAAAGCTGGAAAACTGAGAGTGATTTGAGACGCGAAGACGCTTGTCTTGCTTGCCTCAGTTGTCACGGTTACCAACGCTTTCTGCTACTTTATTGGATGACGAAGTCCCTGGGGCATACCGGTTACAGCCAGTGCCATTTCTCAAGGGAAATAATTAACTACACGCAGTCTGAAAACGCGAAACAACTTGAGAAAAATCTGAGGTGTGTTCTATCTAAAATTTGGTTTGTAGATTCATTTTTTCCCATACGAAACACATGCGGCTTTTTTTAGTCCAATCTAGATGTTAAAGAAAGTTCAAGTTTTCTCGCCCATTCGTAACTCTAATAAAACCTGATTAAGTACGCAAAAATTCCGACACGGGAATGTAGTTGTGCATTTCCGGCCCTGAAACGTGACGGAAACATGCCAAATTCATGAAAGATTGAATTGTACATTTCCGCAATGCGGAAACGGAAACATGCGATTTCCAGAAACACAAACCAAGGCTGTTTCCGCATGATTACCGAAAACGGAAACATGCGATTTCGCCCTGTGAATGTTTTGCATCCACCAGGAAGCTGCTCCATGAATGAGCATTTGAACCCCTTCATTGCTCTATTGACATTGATCTGCAAGTATTCAGGCACAATTCCACCTCCACAGGTTTGCTGCTCTTTGTTGACCATGACTAATGGCTCACAGTGTACTCTGTTTTGTTGCTCAGGTAAAGGAATGGCTTTTACTGTTTCATGATGAACATCAAGAATGCTTGTTGCCACATGGGTCGCTATGGACAGTTTGAGACTTGTTGGCATCCGGATAGTATATATGTTGTGAAAATCATCAATGATGTGTACAAGAAGGTAATGTCCCAGTAAGAGATTAAAGCAGTTGAAAAATTTAGACCCAGACCAGCTGGTTCTGTGCCATTGAAATCTATATATCTCTCTTATGTACAAGTGAATTTGAAGTGTGCCTATCTTCCCACTTCTGGGCAGCCCCAGGGCATTCTCTAAGAGATTAGTCCTTGGGGGTCAGGCATTAGAAAAATCCCAGGACTTCTAAGACTAAATTTTACCTTTTAATGTTACAGAGTAAGCTTTTTTTGAACAATACAATAACATTTTCTTTCAATTTGTTCTAGATTATTGATCTGAATCCTTTGTTGCTTTATGAAAGAGTAGCAATTTTTATGTCTTGTGTGTGTGGGGGGGGGGGGGGGCGCAGGGCATTAGACAGCATAAAGCACCCCAAGGGCTGGGTATTAGCTTTAATTTTTAAAGAAAGGGTATCCCAAGGGTCAGCTCATGATCAGGGTGGATACATGTATGTGCTTCGATTTGACTAGCACATTATCTACTCAACCTACAAGCGTTTTCTGTAGTTTTCTTTAGCAGTTCTCTTCCATCAGTAGCAAGTTGCTTTCTGTATTGATCAACAGTGCGTGGAGCAAGTGAATAATTTTTCTTATTTTTTTATAATTTTAATTATTCCTGATCTGGAGAGGCAGCTTGTGGTCTTTAAGGAAGACTGACTGTTCCTTTTGAAATTGACACGCCTTCTGTGATCTGAACAAACTGGCTACTCACATTTCACATCTGTTAACAAGTACATTTTCTATCAATGCACTGACAAATCCAGTGATACATTCTAATGTATGGTCAAGGCGAAACAGCAGTGCAGATTATAATGTTTTGGAACTTACAGGATGACTGTTGTAAATGTATGACATCACCATTACTACCCAGAGATAGGCCACAACCCCCTAAACTTTTAACATTAATTTTTATTATTTTAAAATTATTAAGACTACATTCCAAACACCTGAGTAAAAACTTGGTAGAAAGGGTGTAGCCAATAATCTACAAGTGTTTATTTAATATTAATTTAATTTCAAGTGTGAGGTCAGTGTGAAGTGAGATCATTCTATTATTAAACATCTTTAATTTAGTTGTTATCCTAAATTACTCAATCAATATTTCAATCCATAAAAAAATCTGGCATGTAAATTGTGGTTTGGACAGGTCTCACACAAGGTTAATAATGGATGCTTTGTTTTACAGATGCTTATTACCTGAAGTAAGCCAGTGTAGTTTGGAGCAGCACTACTGTACAGGTTTGCTGTAACTGGGCCTGTTCAGAAGAAACTTTGTCATGTTATTGAACCAAGAGTTTTATTGTACAGACCAGGTGCATGTTCCTCACAAAAATCCTCCATGACTGTTGAATTATATAATGGTTCACCCTTGTTAGAGAAGTGGCTGAAGAGAGCCTTCTGGAATTCTGTCACTTGGTAGTCAAATGCATTCCCTGTAAACAGTCAGTGAAGTTTTATGTGTTTATTATTATGCACCAGTCAATGCTATGCCCCAGGTATTATACTCGGGGATTTGGGGAGGGAAATTGGCAGAAAGTTTGTTGCCCATGGTTCTAAAGGTATGACACATTTTAGGGGTGCAACACAAACAGAATGCAAAAAACTCCCTGACTTTTCATTAACCAACAGCAAAATTTTCACTGACTTCAAACCAATAGCTCAAATGATGAATCAAACTACTGTAAATTTGTCAGTGGTGCACTCGAAATGAGTACAATGAGGGTCTGAAGGCCCCAAGAAACAGGTTGTTAATGGTTGGCGTCAGCTTGAACTTTATAGGGTGTAATCGGGCACATTTTTGTTTAAGAGGAAGTTAAATTGGTATAACCCTAATGTTTTGTATATTAAAAATTGATTTTAAAATGCTTTAAAAAATGTTCAAAATGTTTTAAAGTTTCTAGCTTGCTGCTCTTGTATACATTGTCTAAGACAGTTACTAGTTAACAATTACTTTTAATACAATGTACCTTGTAAGTTATCTTGCCAAAGTTTTGGAAAAACAGAATGTAAGTTTAGATCAGTTATATCTGGTCGCACATAAACTCAAGATAGATATAAAAATAAGAGAGTTCTACTATAAATTCATTTGTAATCGACTTGGAACAGGAGATTGGCTTTACAGAGTTGGCATAAACTCACTCCAACTTATGCACCTTTTGTAATCACGAAAAAGAGACAGTGGAGCATCTTTTTATCAAGTGTGAGATAACAAGACATTCTGGGAAAAGTACTCAGAATGGAGATCTAATACTTCAAGAAAGACTGATCATCTTACTACGGAGGATATCATGTTAGGAATAAATCTATCTGAGTTACTGACTACAGGGAATCTGTGCCTCATATTCGCTAAATATTTCATTTATAGTTGTAAGTACAGAAAAGAAAAACCTATTTTTTCAATTTAAGTATGATAATGAAAAATATATTGCAGAAAAAAACAATCAAACAAAAGAGCATAGGAAAAAATGGGGTAATGTGTTGTAAAATTTTTCAGAGAATCAAACTCCAACTGTCTGCAGCTCAAGATTACAAGCTCTATATTTATTAGTTATTTAGTTATATTTATCTATTAATTTGTTTTTTTACGATCATTATTATCTCATTAAATTTTATGTGTTTATTTTGGGTAACTTGATGACTTATTGTATATATTGTAAAAATTTAAACAAATAAAAAATTTAAAAAAAAATAAAAAATACAATTTACCTTCAAACTGATTTTCTTTATCCAGACAGTCTGACATCAGCCTCTGTAACTTTGCATCAATCATGACATCACCACTGTTATTGACTTTGATGGTGCCAAAATTTGTTGAAATGGTACTCCACCCAGTTGGAAGACCCAGATCAATTCCAGAGTTCTGGTGGGGGCAGGATAGTCTGAAAAACAGTGGTTTATTTTGTCACATATCTTATGTATCAAATGAAAATTACAAAACCTGGGAAAATGGGGTACTTACATCTTGGGCATGATTCCCCTACATCCGCACCCTATGCTGGGATAGAGAATCTAGATCAAATAGTTTACATTTGACAGACATTCATACAATGTGCTGTACCTGAAAAAGAGATTCTAAAAATGCTTCTGAATCGCTGTCAGCATGACCATAGCATCAGTGGCCTCAGCATGTTGCGCCTGCCTGATTGTTTCTCCAAGACGAAACACGGGTGACAGTGTAAACTGACAGACCTAACAAAGAAATAAAATTTTCAGGAAAGAAATTGTCTATTTTCAACAACCAGTCATAACCAGAGCATCGTTTTGTTCCTAACATAAAAGTGTTATTAAAATCAAATGCAGTTGGGATTATTCACAACAAATTCAAACTACCATGAAGTCTTCCGTGTTAATTTTTGTTAACTATTCTAAATAACAATTCTATTGAAAGCTATAGTAATTTCAGAAACTCTGATTAATACAAATGGCTGTTAGTAATTTTCTTGAAACTGTAGACAGTGAATTTTGTGAGATTTTTTGCCTCGTAAAGCTAACACTGATATGCTGATAATCAAAACTTTTGGTGTCCCTCTTCCCCCCCTGCACAAAAAATCCTGGCTATGGGCATGTAAATGGCCACTCTCAGTCTTGTGGCCAGATAGGACAGTTCCACTTTAAAGATGACAATGGGCCATGTTTTAAAACCAAAATTGTACCACTTATTTCCTGGAACTCCATTTAACTTTGATTATGCAAAACATTTTTTATTTTTATTTTATACTGTACCCGTTGCAGAGACGTGACTTACACCACTAGAATTACCAGACTGAATTCATTTGATAGGGGAAAATATTGTTTGACAGTATGTTGTAAAGGTAAAAAATAATACGTTAATGCATAAACATGTGTGTATAAGCCCCCTCCCCTCCCGTATTTGTTTGTTTTTATTGCAACACAAAAGTGATGCATGTACTTTTTAGTTTCTTTAGAGGGGCACATCATAAAAAAAACAGGAAAATGATAAATGGGAATGAGGTTGCTCTACTTTAGAGACTTTTAAGGCTGTCATAATTCATATAATAACCCATCACAACACATTTTCAGTCTGTATAAGTTTAATGTTATCTTGCATAAAATTATTTACAACAAAATCCTCAGCCAGACGCGGTCACCACCGAGGAAACTTTCGTAAATGAGAATCCGTAAATGAGTATCTTGAACATTTATATACGCACATAATTCTTTACCTTCACTACAACATTGCAACGACAGATAATAAAATTGTTTTGGTATTTTTTTCAACATAGCGCTCATTCAATACTTTGGCATTGTAGTATGTGCGCAGAACGAAGAAACTGGCGCGCCAGCTTTTGACCAGTGCACTTGACAGGTGAAAATTACCCGTCCACACGAGCAATTGTAAAACTGTCAAAGTAAAAATGGACTAGGACAACTTGGGGGGTTTTATTTGACGAGTTTAATTTGACAAGTTGACCAGCTTTCTTGTTTTTGAACCAGTAAACTTGACAAGTTTGTAATTGACTGTCCACACGAGCAAATTAAACTCGTTAAAGAAAAATTGTCAAGTATAACTGGCACGTGTGGACCAGGCCCAATTTTTTTAAGTGAAGAAGAGCAATTTGTACACAAAAAAACATGATACATACAGATTAGAGTCACTGAAAATGTAAGTTCGGGAGAGCGCGGTAAAATGTTCACTTTGTTTTGTTTTTTTTTACGATAAAAGCTGAAAAATTTCAAGCCTTTACAATATACCGTGTTTGAAGGGAAGATATACTTTTTAAAACAATCATGCCTCATTTAATAGAATGACTGGAATCTCACAACTTCTTTTTCGCTCTCTTGTGAGGAGGAATATATAAAGGGGGATGGTCCAACTCTTCTTCAGCGACGTGTCGGCATCGGTCGCACCAGCGAACTCCTGGCCTATACCCTTCCGACTTTTCGCCAACGCTGTCAAAAACAGGGTAGAACCGCTTTGGAATGTCCCGTTTGTGTAACGATTCGGAGTGTCCCCCCGATATGGGGCACGAACACCTGTTCATTTCGCGTCTAATGTTGTCCCAGTCTTGGCGACATACACGAACTTGTCGGGAATTTATTTCTATCCCTGAACCTCTCAACATTTCGTTGGTGAGCTTAAATAACCTGTCGGTTGTTTACCACATTTGTGACATTTCTTATCGGCCGGGTCTTCACCGGGGTCTTCACCGGCACTTGCAAGAGAAAAGCTTAACACTGTAAACGTAAACATTATCACCGCCATTCCCCGCGCCATTCCCGCCATCTTCGCCGTTGTGTTGCAAACTTGAAAGTATGTCTTGCAAAAGACCTTAAAAAATAATTTGTGTAGAAGGCATTGCAATGGTCAATAGGCCCCACCTCGGTCGTAACATCTACACCTTTTGTTTTAAAGTCAGTTGAGTGTAAAATTGAAATTGCCGGCACCAATTGACTGGAAAAGACGCGGTGCGAGAAGCCGGCGGAAGTAGAAACAACCATTTTCGTGCGCCGCGCAGTGCACTATGACGACGTCTTGGTCAGTTGGTGTTGCCACACAGTTCGCTGCCCTAGATCTCGTACAGCTAATAGAAATAAAAATATTGTCAAGGTTGATTACTCGTTCACGACATGGATGTTTCTATCTCCGAGATAAGGAGAAATTATGTACAAATACGATTTCAGTTAATTTAAGATTTAATAGCACAATCAAAAATAGATCTTGGGAGCCAATGAAACCGAGTGGTCAGCAAGCGGCGGATACTTGATGTTCTGCCATTGATTGTCGGTATCATTGTTTTTATGGCTATATTATCTAGAGAAGGTTTGCTAAATAGTGTTTCTGGAAAACTTGATCAAATATACATGAAAAGTCTCACAAAAAGCGAAACTGTGGTTTTAGAAATGTACTTTATGTAAAACATTTTTTACTCTCAGTCTTTGCGTCACGCTGCTGAACTTTGCGTAGACTTTAGCTGCCGGTGCCAGTACTCAAAAAGATTGCTTTAAGGACTAATTGTATTGATTAAAACTAGGTTATTTCAATGCTGTTTGAGAAAAAGAATGCATATATAACTGCATTTTGCAAGCAGATAAGGCCAAAGGTCGGTCGGGTGACCAGAACCACACAATATTTTTTGTTTAGCCCAAGAAGGACTCTGGATGTGTACAAAATTCAAACATTTAAGAAATTTATACGACGAGCATTTTTAATTTAAAAAGAATGTTTAAAGAGCGATCGCGTCAGGTCTGTGGTTGTTGGCCTCTGAAAGAATGATTAAAGAGTCGTTTTCTTAATCCTGTATTACCGTGTAGCACGAAAATTTTGGGGGGGGTTTGTTTTGCGGATTGGCGATTTTTTGTGGTTTGCGGGAACAAATATTTGCGGCTCGAGATGACTGAAATTTCTGGTGGGAACTAAATTTTGCGATTCTCTGTTCAATTAGCAGAAAAATTTAAGTGGAATAAACATTAAAATGGTATTTTCAACTTTTATCTTATGGTCTGTTGAGTCAAAGTTCACTCTACTTAAACAATTAATGGAGAATAATATACGGTAATCACTGTAATATCTTACTGCGCAAAGGGACTGAACAACGGCAAAACAAAACAAAAGCCTATCCCTAACACAACAAAACACTTTTTCGTTAATACGGTAATGAGGTTTTCCACGACCGATATTATCAATTATTATTTTACAAGAAAGCAGTCTGAATGTAAGAATGCAGAGGGGATTTCGAGTCAAAAGATGTAGTATTAAACTTTGAGATGTAACCGGGAACGGCCTACTAAAATGCAAAACCATACCATTCTGGTTTGAATTGAAGAATTGAAACAACATCTGTGCAGGCCGCCACAGAAGCGCCACTCGAACATGAATGGGAATGCTGGAGAAGCTGAGAAGAAGATAAACGCTGGGCAAAACACTATTGAGATGGGCATTCTAGTTATGTGTGAGCTTTAATCACGTTGGTTGATCGATTCTTATCAATACATGCAGAAAAATCCCGTGGCATCACAGACGCCCTAGCAAATGGTGTTCCTTCAGATGACCCATTCGCACCAATCTGATGAAATGAACTGCTGTTCACTTGACATTTTTTGTTCTTTGTACAATGTTTTGTTTGCGTAACAGACTACAGCATTATGTTTAAGTCCAATTTATAACGCCCCAGTGGCACAAGTCCATTAAAAGCTGAGTTTTTAATTTGACTGAAAGTAGTTTATTTTGCGGGATTTTTTTTCTACGGGAACTAATTTTTGCGGATCGAGGTCAATCCGCAAAACTCGCAAAAATTAGAACCCGCAAAATGTTCATGCTACACGGTATGTTGCACTGAAACGTAGAAAGGTGTCTATTTATTTAAAGGTGTTGATGTTAAAAGTTGTTATCTGAACCAAGACATTAAAAATTGGTTTCTGTTCTGTTTCTCAACTCAGATTTGATAACTGACAAGTAACGAGTTTTTAACTGATCTTGATTTCCCTTTCCTTCATAAACCAAGCACATTTTGAAAGCTAACAACAAGAAAACCCAAAATCTTTTCGTCCTTTGGCAGCACTCCATTTTTGTGAGAACTACTAGTATAGAACTTAGAGTAGGTTAGCTGTTTTGTTGTTTGGAAGCAATACTTTCATCGCCAATTCATGGTTTGTGTCTATGTCCAACTTTTTATGCAGAGAAGTCATTTCAGCAAATTCTATAGTTTAAATCTAGAGAGAATGTCAACAATAATGGATGCTCACAGTTTTTTTTACTTCGATTTTCATCAGTTTCCAATGTCAATCAATTATTGATATCAACTTTTATAGATACTGATAGTTATCAACTTTATCGATTGTCGATTTTCACCTATTGCAGGGGTTGGGACCAACAGTGGGTATAGACTAGTGCAAGTGTAACAATATTCATCAACAGAGGAAAACTCAGGGACGGTGGAGTGCATTTTCGAGTGGGGAGGGGAGGAGCTTATAAGAAAGAATGTATGATGAAAATTGGGGGGGGGGGGGGTGGATGAATGAAAAGAATATAAGAAATATGACCTTTATGGAAATTTCCCCAAAAGTGGGGGACCGTTGCCTCCCACACAAAAATGACTTTTTGACATCATAGATCCACCCATGAGGCAGTTCGTAGAGCCTTTTTAAATATACTCCATTTTTTCAGTTTACAAATAATGATTGACAACCTGCAAATGTTTGACAAAATATAATTGTAGGTTCTATTTCAATGGAATGGCCTTAAAAAGATTTCTTTGAACAGCGATCGCGCGGTCAGTGCGGTACTTGTCTGAGCAACTTGCAAGTGTAATCACAGGCGGCCCAAGCTAAGAATGAGTTTTAGTTGGGTGCACACATTGACCGATCATGTTGATTTTAAGGGTTTGTACGGGGTGAAAATTTTGAATTCAAATTTGAAACATATAAAGGTCACTTACCCATAATATGTCGTCATTGTGTCTTGATAGTGTTCTGTAGTCCTCACAACTCACAAGCCATTTTTAGCGATTTTTAGGTTTTCTGAGTGTCCCCAGTAATAAAAAATTTTCTTACTCCGAAATCCTAAAAACCGCCAAAAATGGCTTGTAAGGCCTCCAAAATATTTGTTCAAAGATCAGTTGCGAGCTCTGTGGTTTGTTGACCTCGAAATGAGTTCATAATATTAAACGGGAAAAACGAAAGAACGCGTTTTGTGTCAGTTGAGCCCAAAATGCCGGAACCAACCAGTCATGTATTCTAGTTTAGCTCAAAAATAACTGGTGTACAGCTCAGTTGTGTTTTTTTTCACTGGTAACCAAACCCCATCATGTGTGAAATTATAGACGAGGTTTCTATAGGGATTCGTAGAGCGCACTATAGAAGATAATGGGGTGTTTCGAGAGCAATAATTATGTGTGAAATTGTTAATAAAAATCAACAAAACTTTCCTGGTGTTTAGTTGTTGATGTCCTCAATGCTCTGAGGGAGTTTGAAGTCGTTAAGAAAAATCAATGATTACCTCGCAGCCCATACAAGGAGAGAGACGGGGGGGGGGGCGGGGGGGTGCACGCCCAGACCAATTCCCCGGCTCTGATCCATCCAACTCCAGCACAATGGTTCATCAAAGGTGTACGAGTGCTTTCAAAATTCGCGGTCAGTCACAATCTGAATATTCAAAAAAGGTGCCGGTGAACGCGGGCGACTGGTGACCGGAAACGACCTCTCTCCTAATGACCACCTACGAAATTTCTAAGCGAATCTCGCTAACGGTGCATGGGGACACACAAAGCAATTTTTTCTTGCGATTCCCGCTTTTTTTCATCCCAACTCTCTTCAACCCGCCACTACGAAAAGTGAAATAAGTGTATTAATTTATTGCACAGGGAATCTGCCTGCGACGAGCATGTAAAATCGCAGGAAAGGGCACATAAAGCCAACCAGCAGCGAATTTGCAAACTGTGGCGTATTCAGTCGCTCGTATCTGGCATGCTAGAGCCTGTCGGCGATTTTGTACGCCGATCACTTTAAGCGGTGAAGTTCGCTATCGCAGGCTATCAAAGTAGGTGACACGTTAAACGAAATTAAGCGAATTTAATTTATCAATCGCTGCGATCAGCGTATTAAATCGCTTAGTGTGTCCCGGCTTTAGCGTTTCAGTGTCAGGTTCTTTTCTGATCCAGTATGGCGATTTCTTTACCACGTGATCCCGAGGTACGAAGGGCCTCTTTTAGTACTTCAAACCGTAAATAAGCATCTTAGCAACTGTGCTAGCCAGACGACGGCTGAGTTTGTTTTGTGTTTTATTTTTAGTAAAAATGATAAACTAGTTCCTCTTGGTAGATGTCTCTTTAACTACTTGTGGGACTGTCATACTCAGAATTCTCGCTGTCATAATTCTTTAACAGCTTGTAGTGTTGCGTGTCTTGAGCTGAGATACCGGTGAAGGGCAAACATGATCAAATACCTAGTGTGAAACGGTTCCATGGCATAAGAATTACATAACTTTTGGTTTTTCAAAGGAATACTTGGCTAGGATATAAGAGTACCGCCCCCCTCCCCCCTCCCCCCGATGTCGCTGTCGTCATTATTGTCAATGCCGCGAGTTGAACGGTAAGTTTTATCAAAACCGGTGAAGCTGGTGTATTAGGGCAAACATGATCAAATACCAAAAGCATTGTCGTTCATGGGTAGCGTCCACACGGACAAGTTTTGAAGTTTTATTTGACGAGTTTTATTTCACAAGTTGACCAGCTTTCTTGTTTTTGAAACAGTAAACTTGACAAGTTTATAATTGACTGTCCACACGAGCAAATTAAACTCGTCAAAGAAAACTTGTCAAGTATAGCTGGCTCGTGTGGACCAGGCCCAAATTTTTTAAGTGAAGAAGAGCAATTTACACAGAAAAAAATGATACATACAGATTACAGTCACAGAATCTAAATTACTGAAAATGTAAGTTCGGGAGAGCGCGGTAAAATGTTCACTTTGTTTGGTCTAAAAAATTACATGCGTTTACAATATACAGTGTTTGAAGCGAAGATATATACTTTTAAAACAATCATGCCTTATTTAATAGAACGAATGGAATCTCACGCCTGCTTTTTCGCTCTCTTGTGTTGTAAATAGTGTGAAATGTTTCCATGGCATAAGAACTACATAACTTTTGGTTTTTCAAAGGAATACTTGGCTAGGATATAAGAGTACCCCCCCCTCCCCCATCCCCCCTCCCCCCGGTGTCGCTGT
>JAOBAT010080941.1:0-19488 GCA_026413305.1 Hydrozoanthus tunicans | reverse complement strand
TGGGCTCTTGGGTAGCGGAACTGGGGGAGGGGGGTGGGGGGGGGGGGCTGGCCCGCCAATAAATATGCAACAACTTTTGCAAAAGGAATCGCAGATCCTATAACGAACTGTTACAATTCCGCAGTGTGCCCCCCTCCTCCGCCCCAATAATTTTTTGCTTCCGCCACCGATGAGGCTTCTTCACATGCTTCATAATATTGATTCTACGAGCCGCGAGTCGAAACAACAAAGCAGACGGATTGGTAAACTCGGCCGTGTCGAGGGTTGAGTTTTGCGCGGCCTTCTTTTGTCACACCGTCCGTGGGTAGGGTCGATATAAGCCGTTGGTCCCCAACCTTTAACCTTCATTAAGACGGGTAGGTTGTACTGGTAAATAGTAAGTGGAAATCGGGAATTTCAGGGTGGTTACGTTTCAAACACAAGCCTTTGGTCAGTGCAAACAAACGAAAAAACGAATGAAATCCTTTGATTAAATCCATTACTAGGTACCAAAATTCAAAAGCTAATCACGCTTTCAAAATTCATTTGAATCATTCAAGGCCGTTGACGCGAGGCTGCAGCATTATAGAGCCGTGCGAGGTAGGTAAAAGTCTTGAGCGATCCTGAGAGATATTTCATGATGTAATGGCAATTGTCCGATTGTCTTAGAATGGACCAATCGTAGCGCGCTGACCTTGTGACGTCAAGACCGCATGGTTGTGTAAAAACTTGAATGAGAACTGAGCAGCCAGCGCAAAGGTCAAAGTCGGTTCACCGAGTGTCAGTGGAACAAAATGTGTAGACCCAAATGTGGTGTGATTGAAGGTTTCTTGAACGAACAGTTTTTAAACACAAGCAATGCCAGTAATTTTGGTAATTTTATAGATTTATAGGAAGTTTTGTAAGTTTTATAAGGAACAGTAACATCGAGTAAAAACAAAAATATGTCACTAGACAAATCAAATCACGAAGTGCGTGTGTTTCATGGTAACTGTTGCTGAAACTTAAGTTGATAATAAATACAAACGAAGCTCAATTTGAATCCGCTTGTTTCTAATTCCAGGGTGTTTTATACGATTTGCAATTCACGAAACGAAAAATCGCATTTCGCTGAACGGTTATTTGATTTGCAGCCCATTAACCGTTTCGAATTAAAGAATTTGTTGGAATTATTATGTGCTCATTGTCCCAATAATATCGAGATGTGAAAGGGCTTAGTTTAAAAATAATCTATATACAAAAAAAGAAAAAGGCGATGTTAAAAGATAGAAAAAAAGCAGACAAAATAACTAACTTACTTCCACTTCCGCCGCCGTTGTCATATTTTTGTAACCAGTTTCCCAAACATTTGCAGCGACGTTCACCGCAGGCGGCCCAGGCCGTAATAGTGATCATGAATACATTCAAATACGATTTAATTAAATATGTAGCGTTCGGTTAACTCAGTATAGTAAAATGAAAGTCGAATAGAGAAAGCTACAATAATTATGAAGTGATAATGAAAGAAAATGAAAATATTATGTTAGTCTCGAAACAGCTCAAATTCAGCATTCTGGCGCCCCAGATCGACAATACAAACACTAATAAATGAGACTAAGATAACATTTCCATTTTCTTTCATTATCACTTCATAATTGTTGTAGTTTTCGCGATTCGACTTTTGTGTTACTTTACCGAGTCAACCGACCGTTGCATATTTAAATGCATTGTATTTGAATGTATTCATGATCGCTATTACGGCCTGGGCCGCCCGTGCGTTCACGAACTGTCAACAAACTTTTGACGTGAGATTTGGGCCTGGGGAGTCGTGTTTCATACTTTTGCCGCGATATGCACAAACTTTTGCCGCGATATTCACAAACTTTTTTCGGTGTGTTTTCAAACTTTTGCCTTGACACTTGTGGGCCACTGTACTTAAATGCGGAGTTAAATATTTTAAAATCAAAGTAGAGTTGTGCTCGTTGGCACTTAGCGATTGCTACTTCTAGTTATTCTTTTTTATTATACCAACTTTCTAAGAACAACGAGGCTCAGATTGGCTAAAATTTAAGAACAATTTAAGAACGAACTGAGCCTTGGGTCCGATAACTGATTTTTTAAAACTTTCGTCTGGACGCATATCAAAATACGTCTTGTGCCCGTCTTTAACCTATTGGTGACGTATAACCAGACGAACTACAAATGTTTGCTTCCGTTCGTCCTGGCGAAATACCCTTTGTATTTTTTCTTCGCACGAGAGAAGAATTATCCGTCTGGCCGAATAACGCGTCCTCTTGTACAATAACAGAAGGGCAGTCGTGTTTCACAGTCTATCAATTTGCGTGTCGTTGAAACTTCTGGAGTGTCTTTGGAGATCGAAAAATTACAGCCTACTGTTTTTCCGACGGCGGTGAGTTTTAACTACCAATAGATTAGTTAACAGTTGATCTTCGGAGTTATTTGTTATTTATGATGCTGGCAATCATCTCAAATAGCTTTTTAACGCTAATATAGCTGTGACTAGTTTAATTACAAAACATTTCGATAATGATCAAAAACAAACTTGACAAGCTTAAATTGTACAAAACGAGTATTAGAATATTCAGCCATCACACAACTTGCATTCGAACCGAAAGTACAATGAAATTACTTAGAGTGACGACTGTGTTCTAGAGTGAAAAGAAAAGTCAATGAACTGGCTATTTCTAAACACTTGATAGAAAACACATTTCTGTTTAAGACTATTTAAGTTATAAAAATGCCAAATTACCTTCTCAACACCCAAAATCTCCACAACTTCCCGTTCAAATTGAGCAGCTACAGTCTAGCCTTTCCCAATTTAGTTTCAGTAGACTTTTCGTTTTCCGAGAAAAACATGCGCCAGACTTCGCGCACCTGATCACAAGTGTGAGCCCGCAGTACTCTTTACCCATGAGATGAGCCGTCGGTTTTTTATGTCAGCAGAAGCACCCAATCCGCAGCGAACATGGCGACTGAATTTCACAAATTATCCATAAAAAAGTATCCAAAAGTAGCCAAAAGGCAAACTAGCGACACAAGATACTGGAAGAAATTTAATGTAAGTTAACTTAAGCTTTGTTATATCATTGAAATAATAGTATATTTCCTGAACAGTTTGTTTGATTTCGCATAGTTCCCGATCATTGTCAAAGAATATGGCGCTGTATCACACGTGCATTTCTGTCCATCAAAGCCACACGATTTCGCTGTCACTTGCTCTGCCAAGGTAAGTATTTAACTATTAGGTTTAAGAAAGTAAAGATTGGAAACGTTTAATATGTTTGATTTTTTATTGCTTATACCTCTTCAGTAAAGTTATTCTCGGGTCGGGAGTAAAATCGAGATCAAGTCGGTTTAGGGTGATCTGTGGACGTAGATGTATCGTTAATTTAAATGTTTTTGGATTTACGCAAGATTAGTCTCTTGTGGTGAGTGCTCATTAACAAACACATACTGCATTCAAACCCTAGGTACAGATTTACAACAAAACAACAAACCAGATAAAAAAGACAATCTCCAGATTCAAAGAAGCAGCATACTGCGGTACTTTCCGTAACGATGGTCAGCTGATGGTAGCTGGAGGAGAAGATGGTTTAATCCAGGTAAGTTGAAAATAGTTGATCTGGGTGAACACTGTGAGTGTGTAAAAATAACTAGTGACACTGCAATGAAGCAGTCAGTATAGTTTATGGTTTTCAAAAGTTGCCGATGCCAGGCGCAAACCACCAGCTACTTAGGTCATTTGTGCAGGGTACTTTTGAGCCCTTTAAGTATTTTTGGTCCTGAGAATGCACCAGACTACTTCTCCAGGCATAAAAGTTTCAAATAAAGCCATGGCTACTTTTACTTTTCCTCCTGCTGCATTTTTATAAACTGAAAACCCTGATAATAGACTTGTAACTAAAGAAGTTTAACCCAGCCCAGACTGATCACTGCAAATTAAATCTTGATTTTTTTAGTTTCTATGCTATTTTAATAATGACTATCATCATTATTTTTATCACTACAACCAATTATTATTGTTATTGTTTTTTTAGTAGTAGCCATTATTACCATTGTTATTATTACCACAATCAGGCCCATTGGAACGAAACTGATACTGAAGGAAAGTGCAGAAGTGCAGTCAGTGTTAACTTCAAAATTTTTCTAACATGGAAAATGACAAGAAAAGTGTTGGGGGAGTTTTTAATGGGCCTGCTACAACTACTATTTTTATAATTTGATTCTGCCAATCAATGTTGATAGGAATACTAGTAGAGAAACAGTAGTAGCTGTTACTGCATTTGCAGCAGCAGCAGAAATGGTACAGCAGTAGAAGTTTGTTTTGATCTTTTTCACTGGTCAAAAAGTTGGAAAAATTACTGTGAATACTGTTTACTATGTACATAATTATATGTACAATGATGTAGATGCAATGTTATGAGAAATATTCTACTCTTAAAAAATGTTAAATGTTTATCTTTTAGTTGTTTGATCTGGGTAGCAGAGCAGTTCTTAGGCAGTTCCGGGGACACACAGAGTAAGTTACTCAAAAAATACCTCACTGTGCACTCTCTTGATTTGATGCATGGTTCAAGTATAATATTTAAAACTTTTTATAAAGTAATAGAGATATAATGCTTGTTCTGATTGGCTGTAGTAATGCACTCAAAATATAAATAGAATACTTCTGCATACATCATCACCGCGATTTATTGGATGTCTGTGTGGCTTATTTTATAAGAGAAATATAAAACTGGCTTTCTTGCTCTGTTCCTTGCTAGAAACACTTTTGAATTTTTTAGTTCACTCAAGAAGTGCAAGAAACTCTTGTGTTGTTCATTTTTCTCTAAGCACTTCTTTCTTGAACTAAGAAAAGTTCATGTGTGTTTCTACCACTGAACAGAGCACTCATGCTCATTTTTTATTTCTATAATTAATATATTAAGTACTTATAGTGTAGTCTTTGTATAAAAAAACAGGTATGAAAAAGTTTAAATTCATATATTAAAACCCATTTATGTTCATTAACTTTAAGCCAAATGTTTTAGTTAAGCTAATTTAAGCTTTTCAGTTAGGTGTTTTTTTTTCCAACTCTATATATTTTTATGTTTAGTTCAAAACAACAGTTAAGACTGACATGCAGTGGTATTGCATTAAATGGTCCAATACTGTTGTTACCTCTTTTTTCAATACAAATTTGTTAAATCAAAAATATTATTTAGACACATCATTATTTTTATTCTTGTTCTCTTCATGTTGTTCAGGTGCTTTTCAACTTATGTTTCTGTAATATTAATATGATGTTTAAAGTTACTAATAAATTATATAATTTTTTTTAAACTATTACATCTAGAAACAAAAAATAGTTTCTTCTCTGGATGAAGAAGCTCATTTTGGTATCTTAAGTATCCAGTTATTACTTAAGCACCATATAACTGATTGAATTTGCAGTGCCGTGCATGTGACAAAGTTTACCTCAGACAACACCCATGTAGTGTCTGCCTCAGATGACAGAACGATAAAGTACTGGGACCTGGCAACAGAACAAGAAGCTTTTTCATTTAAGGAGCATGAGGTGCGTATGGCATTCTCTGGGTTGGAAAACAATGTATGTGACTTTTGACGAAGCTCAAATTCTCCCTACATTTTATCCCTTTTATCTCTCTAGAATCATTGGGAGATTTTGGCGTTTCACACAAAGTCACTTACATTGTTTTTGCACTAGGCTCTTCATTTGAATAGATTGTAATAAAACTATACCTATGTAAAAGATGTAAAGTAAAGGGGATCTAATTTTGAGTTTTCATGGTACCGTAGGACTACATTCGAACTGGTGAAACAAGTCAAGCAAGCAAAGATATTTTTGTTACAGGTTTGTTGAACATGTTCATGTTATTTTTAGTTACAAATATGGACAGAGATATTTTGAAATAATATAAATGCTGCCAAAATCCTAGGCCAAATCCTGAACTTATCAGATAATTGGCTTCCCTGCCAGTGGAGGTCTCTAATATCAGGCTGGAAAGTAAGAGAAAAGAGAGACAGTTCTCTGCTGCTTGGCCCTGGCAAGTTCTTTGATGCTGCTGCTGACCACATTCGTGGATCAGAAACAGACCAGTTTTGAAAAAATGGTTTCTGTTACTTTGGCTATCGTTATTGCATATTTTTTATTTCCCAGTAACAACTGCACATTAACAGAAAATGGCATCTGTCACAATTAAGAGTTTTCACTTTGATCAAACCAGATTGGTTGCTCTCATGTTACATGTCAAAATGTGTCTTATTATCAAGAAAGCAATCACACATGCTCGAGCAAGAACACACAGGGGGCCAGCAAAGATCTGTCTCTTCTCTTCTCTTGCTTTCCAGCCTGCCATCAAAGACCTCAGTTAGTAGGGAAAGAACTTGCAGTCTATTATGTATGATGGTATGATGTTCTTAAAATACTGTTAGTCAGTTCAGTTCAGTTTATTTGTTTCACCACATCATTTTTACAAAATAAATTAAAAATACTTTAAAAATACCTCGCAAAATTGCAGATTTTAAAATAATATTAGTTATAATTTGGCAAAGAAGCTAAGTTTAAGAAATCAAAACAGCTTATAAATATAGTTTGGGCTTCCCTGTGATGATTACAATTGTCTAAAGAATAGTAGTGGCGGCACAGTGGCATAGTGTAAGTAATGATAAAGATTATTTTAAATGACAGTGGTGCGATTGCATAGTGTACAAAACAATATTAAAGACAACGATAAAAAACATAAATTTACTCCTTAATTTGGACAATAAAGTCAAAGACTAACCAGCTGATTACAAGGGCTACTGGGAAAATCAGTTCAATTTTAGTTCAATTTGAACAGTGGGTGATGAAAAATAATACCTAATTTTTTAACCCACAGATTTTTTAGGCACCATTTTTTAATTATATTCTTGGACGCTAAAACCAGGAGGGGAGGGGTGGGGGTATCACTTAATTTAGCTCTACAACAGATACATCCCTTGTATAACGTCATTCAGTGGTAGTAGTTATTGCCATTTTCTTTCAACAGGGTGCTATGATCACACTGTAAAAGTTTGGGATCTGCGATCAGAGAGCAGTGTTTTAACAGTTGATCATGGATCACCAGTAGAGAGTGTAAAGCTATTTCCAGGGGGGGGTCTTTGTGTCTCAGCTGGTAAGATGGTTTGCTTTTAAAACTTAGTAGTAGTTTCTCTTGTACTGATCTATGAAATGTCGAATAACTTCCATCTGCATACTGCAGGGTTTTAGGTTAAGGCAGGCAATGGTGAACTTCCCCTATGCTCTCTTCAGTTTGACAAATAATTATTTGCCATAGCTTCACAGGCTATTGTCGAGCAATTACTTTAGTGTTGAAAGCCAGATAATTTGTTTAATAGCTAGAATAATTAACGTCAAAATGGGTGCAACTTGCAAAACCATATTTGTTTGAACTCTTTAGGATTTTAGCTCTGCTGCACGTGTAACTTCACTTGATTGGTGACACTGTTTGACAAAAAAGGCTTAGTGATATGTATTGCCATGTCACACAATTAACAAAGGTTGTATATTAGCTGGGACTTTCTATTAATTAGGATAGTTTTTTAGCTGCATCAAGGATTTTTAATCATACAGCTCCATAAAAAGCTCACTGAAACCTTGTCTTGTTAGGATTCAAGTTTTGACCAATTAACTCCTCAGATTCCTTCTGTTCGAGTTAACCTGTGACATACAGTATCAGTCAACATCAGTCATTTGTATTGATTTGGTATGTAACCAGGAAGAGGGCTACCTTAACATGTTTGTCTATTTTCAGGCAGTAACATTATTAAAGTTTGGGATATTTTGGGAGGTGGCAGGTTATTGGCTGGATTCTCCAACCACCAGAAAACCATAACATCCCTCTGCTTTGATGGTGACTGTCAGCGTCTTCTTTCGGCATCCCTTGATAGGTATGTTACATTGGTGAAAATTATTGAATTGTTTGAAATAGGTTTTTATTTCTGAGGTTCAAGTTTGTGTATTAATTTATTTCCTCCAACACCATTTGCATTATTATTATATTGATGTTACAGCAGTTATTCCTTTTGCAGTCCTCTTTTTTGATCATAAAACTAACAGAACCTCCTGCATATGGTGTTTTTGAGACTACATGAGTTGACCCCCTTTGTGGCAAAGTGGTTTATGTGTTCATTTCATAATTCTAGGGTTGCGAGTTTGAGCCCCAGACAGACCACTGTGTTGTATCCTTGAGCAAGACACTTTACCTGACTTTGTTCAAGTCGACTTAGCTGTATGAATGAGTACCAGTTCTCCTGGGAGTTATCCTGTCCACGGGGAGTGAAAGACTCCCATCCTCTTAACACTACAGAAACCAGAGATAAACGCTGCCCTATGAGGCGCTTAGGCACACTTGAGAAAGGATTTAACTTAGCTTTTCTTGAGAACCATGTTCTGTCTAACAGGCTTCCCCCTATTATTAAATAGCTCCAAAATAATGGCCTCCACTTTTGATAAGTAGACAATTAGGTAAATTAAGCATTTCATTTTTTAGTATAGCTGGTCCAGCTGTCATTGATGTATCTGCATAACTGTCTCTGTTTTTGATCGGGTTAGTCTAAAAAATGATTACTGTATGGTGGCTGTGAGTTAGGGCCAAAAACCAAAATATTGCCACAACATCTTAATTTGCTGAAAACCCAAAGTTATCAAGTCTTTGTAAGTAGTTGCATTCGGATGTTCAGGGAGGATCGAAGGAGAGGGGGGTATTATTTGATCTTCTTTACCTCTACTTCACTCAACTTTTGTTACTAGTTGACTGCATGTGCCTTTATTTAATATCATTTTGTTATACACATCTAGTACTGTCCTTCTTCCTACAGACATGTTAAGATATACAACGTTCAAGATTACAAAGTGGTTCATAGCATGGATTATCCCTCACCAGTTTTAAGCATTAGTTTATCAGTAAGTTACTGTCATTCATGATTGAATTTTGAATCAAATGACGATATCATCATTATTGAGCAGTTTAGTTGACTAACAGAACCCTACAAATTTATCATTTTTTTTATATTCTAAATAATGATAACAATAAGAATAATGATAATAGTAACTGTTTATTGACATAATTATATTAATTTTATGTTCTAATCAAGCCTTATGTTGTGCAGCAATATTTTATCCACAAATATTTGGGTTACTTAAAGTACACAAGATTGTACAGAGGAGACTAAAATAACAATTATCATCACTGACCAAGGTGCTTTAATACTGAAAGAAGGCTATATATCATTTTGTCAAGTGCTATGGAAATCTCAAAATCAAAAAGTGTAAAACCCCCATCATGAGACTCCGCCTTCAATAATGAGTAAAGACTGTACTATAATTCTAGAAAAGGTTGCATTTACCAAACAAATGACATTTAAGTACTGTAAAATTAATTTTCAAATTGTCACTTCAAGTGTTAATCACTCATCTCATTGTAGCCTGATGACACGCATGTGGTTGCTGGCATGTCAGACGGACTGCTATCAATCAAATACAGGACAGTTCACTCAGCAATTAAACATGCACTGGCACCTAAACTGAGGGGAGGTACATACAGATATTTTGTCAGGGGAAAGAACCACTCTCCATCAGGGGTAAGCACTAATTACAGTACTGTCTAGTTAACAATTAGACTGTAAGTTGGAGTTTACTATGCATCAATAGTCCTTAGGTGTGAAGCAATGAGTTGACCATTAGATTTATAGAAAACAACAATGAGCGTACTGGCTAATGATTTTAGTAGAAACCAATTGGTTTACTATCTTCAAAATAGAAAAAAATGTTAAAGAACCCACCGTTGTTTTTTTTTAATTTTATTACATCCATTTTGAAATCACAGTCAATCTGTGCAATCTGATTGGCTCACTGCAGTGCGATTACATCCTTTATTACATCCAGCTGCAAATCACCTGAACAATTGACGAAGCAGAGAGCATGTGATAAAGGCCGATGATAAGGATTAAATTGCTTATTTAGACAGGATGTTTTCTCAGTTTTCAGAAATCTAGCATGATTGAACTTTCTTGAGGACTGATGTTTCATGTTCATGCTCTAGTGAGTTTTGGTCACATGATTTTTTAATATTAACTAAAGTAAAAATGCTTCCGGTTCTGCTGAAATTGTTGTGTGATTTAAAAATGGATGTAATAAAATGGTAGTTGAACTTTGATTTTTAAATCATGCGTATGATTTCAGACCAAATTGCACTCCACTCAGTTCAATTACCATTATTTAAAGTACCAGCAGTTTGGTTATCACCCAAACATCTATATCACTGGTTCTAAAGCAATCGCGTGAATGACTCAAGACAAACTAATCGTGAACAACAACAAAGATTTTTTCAGATTGTTTGAGGCATTGATGGGAGTTAGGGTTGCTCTACTACTTGAGTCTTTTTGTAAAAATTAGAAAAGTCTTCCCTTCCATTTCTTTTGTATCATTTTTAATGTAGTGCTCATGCTTCTAGTATTGTTAAACGACTAAAGTATTAAAATTAAGAATTTTTGAATAAGAAATTGATGTTTCATGACTTACTCACTACCGACACAACAGCAAATAATAATTTATTATGTCGACTAACTTACAGACTGATAAGATTGTGTTAAAAAAAGCATTTTTTTCTTTTTAGGACGAATTTGTTGTTTCTGAGAGTCACAAACAACACTTGAGAAGTTATGACCGACACCTCAAAAAGTTTGAATACGCTGCAGCTTTGGACGTTGTGTTAAAAGTAAGTCTGCTTTGTTTTGTTACAGTTTTTTGTCTGTATTCTAAGGTACTGTAACTTTTGCCGAGTCAGAAAATAGAGCAATTGTGTGTACGTCTTAAAGAGTGTCCCTTTTCAATGCACGTGTGAAGTTTGAAAGATAGTGAATCAGTGGCCCATTCCTGTATTGTATTTTATCTCTGGACAGCCTTTGGCTAGTCACCCGCCAGTTGTTGTTACTGTAATGCAAGAGCTAATCAGAAGAGATGGTCTCAAGCGGGCGTTGTCTGGTAGAAATGAAGACGGACTGGTCCCACTTCTCAAATTCCTTATAAGGTAAGCAAATGGCAATTTTGCCGCTTGCAGCACAGTTAGAACCAAGTTGTCCAGATCTTCGGCTTCTTCCTTTTTAGGGTGTTCAGTTTTCCCTAAGTTTTTTGCTGTGAACTCCAGAATCTGACCAAAGTAGCGCGGGCTCAATTGTTCAAAAGCCGGTAAACGCTAACCCAGGGTTGATGTATTATACCTTACAGAGACTGATGTGAGCTGTAATTTTGGAAATAAAAAAATTGTTTCCGTGGAAAACTTAAACAGTATTTATAAGAATCGTAAACCTAAAGTTCCTTAGGGAAAATTGAAATTACTGGGGGGAGGGGAGGGGTGAATGGGCCTGCGCAAGACGAATTTGCCGAAAAGTTTTGTTTGTATTGCGGATTTCAACAATAGTTTCAGTAGTTCTGCAAAACGTATAAATCTAATGGGCTTCGGGTTTTGGCAAAAAAATAAAGAAAGAACAGGATGTCGACGTCCGACCAGGCACTTCAGGTACAAGCGGTACTCCGGAACAACGGTTTTGATGTTTAAAAGAAAGACTAACGCAGTTACTCAACGTTTCGACGGCATTCTGCCATCATTTTCAAGAGATTTATTTAACCAAGATAAATAAATGCCTGTTGTTCAAAGGAATTCAAATGAAAACCCTAGCCTTAATTTGATTCTGCATTAAGACAAGGATTTTATTTCTTAATAATGAGCATATCGGAAACCAGAGAGATTTGCGAGATTCTCAGATCGACTAATTTGGCACTAAAATTGCGTAAATCTAGTAAAGTATGTGACACACTGCTTGTTTTATAGGAACATTACAAACCCTCGTTATTCTGTGTTGCTCATCGACGTGGCAAATATTATTCTAGGTAAGTTTTAACAAGAAAACATATTATTAAAATACAATCCCGTATTTGTAACTGAAGAATGTCGAAGTGTTGTCAAAGAATCTTCCTTAAGTTTGGAAAACACGGAAACAGTGAATTCGTTTATACAAATGCCAAGTGAACAGTTGGCCTAACTTCAGGACCAGCCAGTTTATCAACAAATAACTTCACCTTACACAGCACGTACAAAATCAAACCATTTGTAATGAGAAAACGCGAATCTGTTAAACAGATATAACTACTAAAGATGAAAAATGAAACTCTCCCGAGATGATTACGTAACTTGTTACAGATTTTAAATTAGTTTCTTGTTTTTTTGTTCTTTACTTCCGTTTTCACTGAAAGTTAAAGTAGCAAGAAGTGTTCCCTGATACCGTGCTTCAACTGACACATCGTTTTATCTTCTGTTCAAGATATTTACGTACCGGTTCTTGGCCAGTCACAAAGACTCGACGAACTTTTAACGAAATTAAAAAATAAATTGGAACTGGAGCTTAGCTTTCAAGAGAAAGCGTTTGAACTCTTAGGCACTCTAGACACTTTGTTTGCCGCGGCCGCTTCGGCGTCAAGCGTCGGCCATACGGCTTCGCCTTCATGCAGCACGACGTGAAGTTCTTCTCCACTCGCCCTAGTTCTCCATCTCTTCGTGGGAATGCTAAAGACCTGGGATCAACAGCCGCGATGCTTTACGTGGTACTTTTAGAAGATTTGTTGCAGTGACCGACACACTCCGAAGAATCATCATCAGTTCTGTCAAGAGCATTTTTTGTTAACATTTTATCAAAACTTTGTTAACAGCTTGAGTGGGTTTATAGTTTTATGAACTCTCAACACTCTCCAAAAGTGTCTAACCGTCCCGGTTTTGGCGGGACTGTCGCGACCTCAGTGCAGTGTCCCGATTTTGCAAGGAACTATTTCCATACAGTTGAAGCTGTAGACTTCCCGACTTACAATGTGCACTCTTCAATACATTTTCTAAAATTGTATTAAAACTTGACAATATTCCTCATTTTTCTCGCTCTTCATTCGTCACGGAAATGAATGGAAGCGCGACTGATGCTTTATGGGTAAAGTATTTAAATACACAGGGAGAGCGATGACGTCACAAAGTCAGACCAGGCTTCAGAGATTCGAATGCAGATCTAGACTGTGTATGAAAACGCATCAACTGGCTACCTGACCGTATTCCCCAGAACAGAAACCGAAAAGCTCAGTTAATAAAATGTTACAATGATTGAATTGTTCTCTCTTGAAAAAAAAGCCAGTTTGTTCGTCATTCCCATGTCTCCAGAAACCATTTAGCAAACCAATTTTGATTTTTATGGGTCACAGTCGTAAGAGTTTCGCCTTGAGGGCGTTGTTAACCTCAACTATAACCGTGGCAATTCAGATCAAGCAATACAAAAGCTCAGGTTGTGTTGGTACTCCTTACTACTCAGGGGCCGGTTGTTCGAAAGCCGATTAACTTTAAACCAGGATTAACTCTTAACAAAACCTGTTGGTTGTCATAGTAATTAATCTTGGATTAGGGCTAATCGTCTTTTGAACAACAGGGCCCTGGCAGGCCTTTAAAGCTCTCGACTTGCAGCATTCTCGTTCCCAGAGCCCATCGCATCTCTTAGCCGTCGGGCCTTCGGCTTCGTTTTCTCGTGCCAAGGCCTCGCCGGTTAAAGGAAGCGATGGACTCCGGGGACGAGAATGGACTCGCAGTATTTGTTACATTTTGTCGAACTCGAAATTATTTTTTTTAAAAGAAGCGAGCTGGCCACCAGAGGCTAAATTTTGGCAGCCATAGCGCAGTTTTAGTATTCATAAGTATTTCCAACGTCCAATGTTTGCCCAAGAAAACATAATCTTCGTTCGGTCATCACACTGTTTATCGTTCTGACGGAAACATTAACTCTTAGTATACACAATCTTATAGTAGCCAGATGGCTACAAGTTCTAAAAATCTTTTTTATGGCATTGGCAACCTTTAGGTGGCACGTTCGAGTTGGTAGGTAAGTATCGTCACTTCGAAGAAAAAACTGAAAGTTTTGTGATAAATCATTTTCAAACGATAAACCGGTTGTTTAGAAAGAAGTGGCTCTCGACGTTGTTCTCTCTCTTGGAATTTGAATTCTTGTCCTGCAACAAATCGTTGACACTGCTTCTATGAAGTCCATCTTAAGGAATGTGTACAGCAGAGGGTTTGTTAATGCAGTCAAGTATCGCATGAAGAGGAAAACGATTTCAAGCCATTCAGGGATGGTTGGGTTTATTATCAAGTTGGCCTCCAGTGACAAAACAAACGAGAAGCACCAACCGGCGATGAACGTGATTGTCATTAAACAGAAGATAAGAACTGATCGCAGTTCTTTCTTTCTCCGTCTTGTTATCCTACAATGCTGTAAGCGCGGCGTTTGTCGCTTGATGTGACGGTTTTGCTTCTTTAGCGTGTAGAATATACTGCTGTAAATAAACAGTATTACCAACAAAGCAATTGAGACAAGAACACAGAGACTTATATCGTAGACAATCTCTGCCTGTAGGTTTGGATGGCGGCCACTGAAAGTCAGGTCAATCCAGGAGAGTTGTACTAGCGTGGCTGTGATCGACAACGACCATAAAGTTGCGAGTGCAATAAATCTGTGTCTTTTGCGTACTAGACCGCTGATTCCAACCAGGCTGACAATGGTGAGGTATCGCTCTAGAGAGACTACAAACAAATGCAACACGGTCGAAATAGATTGGAACTTGTTAAAGAGATCCATTGCCAAGCACACCACATTGTAGTTTGGTGTTTGTTGCGTGCAGCCAATCACAAGGGGAATAGCGCATAACCCGGCCAAGAGGTCTGAGCACGACAAACTTGCAAGGCAGATATTTGTGGTTGTTCTGAGCGAACGCCTGGTAGATATTAGGAAGAGTACAAAACAGTTGATGCAAGTTATTATAAAGGACAACAATCCGAGTGCGGTGAGTATTGCCGCTGTCTCTAGTTCGTTATTCTCTCGGTAGTCACTGGAGTTGATACTTTGCCCCGAGGAGCTGTGATCTGAAGAAACGTTTACAGTTGACATGAGTTTGTTGTTGGCTGTTGCAATTTTGAACTGCAAGGAGAGAAAGAGATTGGTGAAAATTTGCCTACAGGCTACAATGGACAATAAACTAGCTACCATTATTTTTTGTTAAAGGGAGGAGAGAGAACGTTACGAAACTTTTAAGTTAATTAGTTTTTTTAGCTTTTGTTTTCTTTTAAAAAGTCGTATCGGTACATGCGAACAAGAAGTTGCTTTTTTGTCAAAGTTGCTTGATTGCATACTAACAATCTTTTCCCTCTCTCCCACCCGCGACTCTTAGCAAAACGATTAAGAAGTCTATAAACATTTCGTTCCCTCTCCTAGTTTTCTTTATTAGTTCGGTAGCTCTATACGCTTGATATAGCTCATTACAATATTCAAGGTCTGAAAATATTTCAGTTCGTGTTTTTCTTACCAAAATATGTTGCTGATCAGTTAGAGGAAGATTTTGTGATTAAAAGCATTTGAAAGAAATTACTTCTCAGGGCCCGTTAATTGTTTCTGTTTTGCAACTTGAAAGCCAAACGTGGTCGAGTCTGAGAGCAACTTGCCTCGTAGAAAACAAACATTGGCGGGCAGCGCTTTTCTTAAACACTTGATTTTTAAGCAACAAAATGCATTTCCCGTGTCTTTGTAATTTTTCACATGTTTGGAGAATTAATAAAAAAAAACTTTGAAATCAGGGGTAGTTTGTAGTGACCGACTTTCAAGTTTTGTAATAACTCGACCGACTAACATGTTTACAATAAAAAAAAGAAATAGTTGGTTGTTTGCATTGGAGCTGACAGGGTGACAGTTTCAAAAGCGTGTCTATGTACCCACTTACAGACAGGGGTTTCGGCTCTCGACCAATCAGCGCGCAAGATTCACTGGGTGTTATTTTATAATTTTATAAAAAAAAACATGGCTTTGAATTTTGTTCCAAGATTTTCAATTTATGCTTTTTAGAATTAACTCCCACATACAATATTTGACTCGCCACCTCTAAAGCAAGACGCCCCGGGCATATATTCATACAAACATGAACTTTAATTAGCGCGTTATGTCTCGTAAAGATTAATTAAATATGGTAATAAGTCTGTCCAGCTGCATGAACATTTAAATGGTTTTCGAATTTGTAACTATTTATCTACCGGCATAAAATAATGCATAATCGAAATTGCTTGTTGACAACTATGACATGAAGTAGTAATTTTCCGCTTTCTTAACTTTTTTTTTCGAAATAAAAAAAAACAACTTACTCTAAGATACTCCAATAAAAAGGGTCGACTCGATGCTAGTTCTTTTGATCAACTCCATCCAAATTGCCATTTCAGTTTTCCTCTCAAAGTGATCGTGAACAGGTTTAAGAGTTTAAAATGAATAACACCAATTTTTTCTTCTCTTCGGGACGAGCAATGACCATTTTATAGAGTTTCATCGTTTGGTTCAAAAGTAAGATTAAATATCAGCAACCATTTCTACTTTTTAAGACAAGCAAAATGAATGGTCACTTTATAGGGTTTCATCAACTGGTTCAGAAGTTAGTATCACCAATAATTTCTAGCCTTTAGCCGTTTTAGAAGCAAAATAAATTCAAAGATATGGCAACACCTACAGTCTCAATTCCTCATCAGCAAAATGAGATATATAGCTATTTTTAGGGTTTTACAACAGATTCATAGGTAAAGAGATTCTTAATGCATTTGAAAATATGGTTGTGGGGAAGCCGACAACAAGAAATATATTCGACTTACCTGCCAATAATCCCCTTGGAGTTTGACCGCGGTACATGAATCGGTGTACACTCAAAGGAAAATGAATAGGAGCAACATATATCGGCAAATAAAGGAGCAATTAAATTCAAATTGTATATGTAGTTTCCTATAATTGTGAGAGACTACAGGTGTTGAGTGAACAGAACGTCAACTGAAGACAAAAGTTTCACGATTGTGTTTTGTTGAAGGGCTCTTCAAGGTGTCGGTTTCCCGTCAGTTTTGGCAAAGTATATGTAAAACTGCAGTGTTCACAGTGACACTGTATGCCGTATAAGGTCAAACAGATATATACTGACTAATCCATGAAGCCTTAACCTTGGACAAACTGCTGCCGGTATGAGTTTTGATAGTTTGCTTTGGAGACTTATAAACAGCGTAAAACCAAAATGTTAACGCTTATGAACCAATCATCTTTTTGTTTAAGTGTTTTTTATTTGGAGTTACAGGACAAAAACAGCGTGAATTTTTAATGCCATTTGTTCGCAACGTTTATATAATCTTTTGACAAAAATGAAATTGATATTCAAAGCAAAACATATTTTAAAAATTGTTAAAGCATATTCTTAACTCTTTAGTAGTTTAACGTTTTGAAATTAGACAAGGCCTCTTGTATTTTTGCCTCCGAAAAATTATAGAAAGTCAAAATCAAAAACACAGTTGTCATAATTCCACCTGGTAAAATTATATGTAAGCATAGTGAAAAATGGTAAAAAAAGAAAACGATGATCTTCAGAGTTAAAACTGTTTTAAAACTGCCTCTTCTTTGTTTGAAACCAAGACTTCTAGCAGGTCTTTGCAGTTTTGATGTTGCCGAGCTAGCGTCTGGCGATACCTTCTGGTAAAGTTATAGGGCATAATTCCGCCTGGTAAAATATATATATAAACATATGTTGGAAGTCTTGGTTTCAAACAAAGACGCGGCAGTTTTAAAATAGTTGTAACGCTGAAGATAATCGTTTGATCCAAAAGCAAAACGCTTAGCTTAGTTTTTTAAGAGTACTTGTTCCATTTTTTCAGTATGGTCTTACATATAAAACGCAACTGAATCTGTCATGTTGGGTTTTCTCTCTGTAGCTACAAGTAACTTGGATAGGCCTTACGCATGTTTACGTCAAACACCACCAAGCCTCGCTTTCGAATCACAAAAGTGTGAATATTTCATAAGCCAAATCCCAAAGCGCCCACAAATGAAAATAATTCCTTCGTGAACACGAGTGCACGTGCAAAATGCTCACACCTATTTCTCGAATACGAGGCTTGGGGGTGAATTTGACTTGTTTGACGTCAACAGGCCTATTGCAGACGTTATCATCCAACCCAACCCAACCTTAATCATGAGGCAGATTTTGCAATGTAGGATATAATCGATAATTATAAACGCCTTCCCCAGAACCTGTCCACGAGGATTAAGATTAGCAAAAGAGTTTTATTTAAACAGTTTCAGGTCGTTAAGTTTTCTCACGTCATTTTTCTTATATAAGAGATTTTAACTTTTAGTTGTGGAATCTTTTTGCGCAAAAAATTAACATGATCAAAATGCAGCCTTGAACTGCACCAGTTCTTACTTAAAAAGAAACATTGGGCTGAAAATCAGCCAAAAACTAAGAACATTCTAATAAGACACCCGAGATCTTTAATTTGTTATTAGTTACGGCACAAAGTTAAATATGGATTCATTCATTTGAACTCTGTATAGCTTTATGCTTGCGGAACGTTGGCGCTTGAGAAAAAAGAAACAGTACACGCTTTTTGGTTCAAGAAGTAGTAGACTGCAGCCCCCCTCCCCCACTCCGGAGGGGGCATTTAAGACTATTATGTTTTAGTTGTAGCTCACTGCTTCTGTTTTCTACTGTAAATCTTCTCTCCAGCCAAGAAACACAGACTTGTTATCAACTCCAATACTTCCGTGACAGTCAGTAACGAAATGCCGATCCAAAGGCCTAACTGGCCACCAATGTCCGCTAGTAGTCTACCGATCTGTCGGGAATATAAAGAAAATGTGAAACAACTGTATGTAGAATACGATGCGAAAGGTGTCATCTGCATGTGTAAGAAATCGGCGATCGAAAAGACTGATAGATACATCAATAAAGTGTATTTCTCCCGAACTACTCTGTTAACCTTTAAAAAGTGAATTGAGTATGTACTGTCGCAATTTGTAATCCCTGTCGTAATTTATAATGCCTGTTGCAATTTTTCAGTAATAGAAGCCTGTTGGAATTTCTAATAGCGGTCGTCGCAATTTGCAACAGCACCTTGTAGCAATTTTTTTGATAAATTGAGCTATCAACTCATTGTCGCACGTTGTAGCAACCATTTTAAACACTGTCAAGCATGTTCACTGTCTTTAAGGTGCACTGCAGAAGTTCAGTTTAGACGAGTGACCTTTTTCAAGTGTGACACATGCATACACGCAACATAATGACCTTTAGGTTCACAAGACTAAAAGTTCCCCGTTTTTTGCTTTGTATTTTGTTTTCTCGGAAGGTTGCAAAAGTTTGATTATACATATTAGATGAAAAATAAACCAAACGTGCTCTTGCTTTACCGGGTACACTTCACTGCTGCCTTAATAACACAGTTGATAAGGCCGCGTCAGTCTGCCATCCTGGGAGTTGGGCTCGATTCTTGGCCGGACCTTCCAATAGCTAGACTCTTCGGGTTCGACATAAGTTAGGGAAGAGGTCAAAACAACGGTCCACCCTAGGGACCCAATTTTTTTTGGGGGGGGGGGGGTATT
>JAOBAT010080930.1:0-19489 GCA_026413305.1 Hydrozoanthus tunicans | reverse complement strand
CCCACAATACACTTCTTCTATTTCGCACCCAGTCTCTACTGTTGGCACCGTGCCGCAGAAATATCAATTTCTGTCTAGTTCGTTCCTAAGGTCACTCAATCGCCAGAAATTACATTGTTCGTCATATGTTTACTCAACGTTTTTGACAGCGATTGATAAACTGAAGCTGTAAAGAAATTAGCAAGGCAAATAATTGCTTAAAAATGGAAAACTATGACAGCGACATTTTGTTCAGACGAAAACGCGGCAGCAATAATTTACACTAGAAAAAGGTGCGACAAAAAAGACTTAAAAATGTGGGACAAGCGACATCTGGGCTCCCCTTTGTAGGCCACTGCCGTTCAAAAATATTTCATTACATTCTTAAAATAAACGAGTTAGAAACGACCTTTCGTCTCTCTTCTTGCAAAAGCATTTAAAACGAAAATGCGGCAGCGATATTTTATACTAGAAAAAGGTGCGACAAAAAGACTTAAAAACGTGGTACAATCGACATCTGAGCTCCCCTCTGTAGGCCACTGCCGTTCAAAAATATTTCATTACATTCTTAAATTAAACGAGTTAGAAACGACCTTTCGTCTCTCTCTTCTTGCAAAAGCATTTAAAACGAACACGCAAAGATCTTTAACTGAACTCACAAATTTTTAAAGTCTCAGTTTGATGACTGACAACTAATGTTTGTGTTATTTAAACGGTAAAGCGTTTGATCTGCAAACTAACAGGCTATATAGAAACAGAGAAAAATTTAAGAGAAAATTTTGGATGCATTCTACATATAAGGAATATATTTAGAGGATTTCCAGTAGAGTTTGACGAATCAGTTAATCAGTGTCCGTTTCATTTGATATATAAATTGCCTCATGGGAAACATTGGAGAAATCGCTATATATGAACTAAGTTTAGGGACCATCCAACTTCCCAATTAATTCTGCTCCGCTATAGCGAGCCTAGAGTCTTGGCCGAAATTTTACGTGAATCGGCTGGTGTCTTTAGCTTGATCCGACCAGTATTCATCTTTTTACGAGCCATGTGATCATATATATCCACAGAGACGTGTAGTAAGAGTTCAGGACGCACTCATTCAAAGTTTGAATAAACTAAGGTCAGATATAATTGTAAGGGATAACTGTCCAATGATAAATCAAAAGTTGTTTGGCTCTTTGTTTATTGTCTTTCGCTGATTGTGCTGAGGCGATGTGTAAAATAGTAAAAATCTCAGTTAAAATTCCACAGCTACTAAAAATTTCACTGATAGTACATTTATCCGACGGAGTTGGCTTGCCGTTGAACTTAAGCGGCCATTTAAAGTTTTTTCGTGCCCCTCAAGCTTTCAGCTTTCGGTTTTTGTTTTCAATCAAAAAGGTTGTCGCGAGCAAAGTGAGCTAGCAGTTCAGCACAGAGGGCTTCAATTCGTATTTATGCATACCTGGAAATGTGGTTTCTGGAATGTACCATCTGGCAATGGTGAAGACTCGCTTTCCTCAAACATTGACGTGGTTAACAAGATCAATAACATCGCCCACTCCAATACGTTAAACATGTCGTCCATTCTCGCTCATTAACAGAAAGTTGTGATGGTTTACCGAAACTTATTGGCTTATTGCACACTCAATATCTGAAATATCAGCCAGTATTTTTAACGAAAAGACTTTACAATTTAGATCGCGTTAGCTCCAAGCTAAAAAGGATTTTCCGAGTCATCCTAAAGAAAATAAGTTTGCATTTAAACTTGTGTTTCCTGTGTCGTTATTGTGTGTTCACACATTCTAAAACAGGGTTTGAACAGGTATGCATTTGTCTGTGCAGGTGAAATCGCGCCGCCCTTTTTAGCACTTCTCTGCGGGGCTAATGGAATCGCATTAATTAATAATCATCAAAATTTAAGAGTCCGTGTGAACAAAAAAATCATTTCTTTAACCAGAAAATTGAAATTTTAGGAATACCGTATTTTCAAAAGTCGTCTTTTTCTGATCCTTACATTTTTCTACGAGTTCACGCAATTCTGTTACACTGAGAAACAACGCTAAGGGTTCAGGTGGCACAGAAGCGCCCGAGTGACTCACAAAGCAGGGGTGCCAGGAAAGTGCCTTAACTATTTTAATGGTGGATGTTCTTCACTGAGGTGTTAAATCGTGGGAAGCTAGCGACAACACCTTTTCTCTGATCTTTTACAAAGTTGCTATGTGAATTTTCCTCTGGAACACGTTGCTCAGAATTCAACTCATAAAGATCAATTCATATCTGGGCATTCCATGATTAAGTTCTCTCTGACTGAGATATTTCCTGACAGCTTGCAAAACCGATTACGATTCATTACAGAATCTTGTCAAAACTCTTGAACTGTTAGTTGTCATTACAAGTTTCCATTTTAATGGAAGACAAACTATGACTAAGTGTTTTGTCTCACAAACAATTCATTGTTTTCACAGAGCTGACAAAGCGTTTTCGAAAGATTTGTTTAACAACTACTAAATATAAAATTGTTGTACTTTGTGCGGTGCTATTGCAGTTGCTCTATTTATTCTAACAAGGGTTCATTAAAAGAAAAGAAAAAGACGTTAATGAACCCTTGATTCTAAACAGCGTAAGGCAAAAGTCATTTTCCATGACAGAAAAAAAAAACAAAGTTCAATCCATCATCTCGAGTCATCACCGCTTCAGAGTTGGTGGCTTATTAACGAGTCACGCTCTGTCAACCCGAAACGATAATATCTACTCAACTCAACAATGTTGGACGCACTCAGAGCCTAAGGGAAACTATCGCAAGTTTATTTGCATACAATTAGAGGAGTCAAAATTTCGGTCGATGACAACACTCGATTGTCATTCATTCGAGCTACTAACGTCGCTTTGAATTGAAGCACTTTGGTCAACAATGGGCGCTGCGAAAAAAATTTGGAACTTAGTTATTGTACTTTTCTTTTGTTCAAACTGCCGTTTCGGAGCCTTGGGAGCTGAAAGCACTGGACAGAAAGCACATTTTCAAGTCGAAGACAAGTCAGGTGACCTAAATATCCAAGCGACAAAGGACCTGGCCAAAGTGAAAGCGCAGGCCGACTCTGTTGAAGTAGTTGTTAAACCTGGTACTGCGGAATACCCAATTCTTAAGTCAGACAAACCGTTAGTTCGTATTCTTCATCAAAGCTGCTGCAATGGCGGGTTTGGCACAATCGAGACGAAAAAGAAGTCTTCAATTCTTCACCAGCTGAAACATCTGGGACGTCATACAGGGAACACTGCGCAAAGAAAACGAAAAGCGATTTCCCATTTCTTGAAAGCTGAAACAAATTCGCTAGTTAGGAAACTTAAAAAAACTAAAAACGGGCAAAACAAAAACGACAAGAAAACGTTGTCCCGCCAAAAAATGATCCACAAACTGAAAAACTCTGCCATCGACAAAAACCGCAAATCAGGAGGAAAGAAAGGGATTGCTATGGGGTCCTTATCGAGTAGAAAATCTGAAATCAAAGAGAACGAGTCTGGTTTCAAAGTTAATGGTGATGCTGGCAAAATCAAGATGAAAGTCACTAAAGACGAAACCCGGTTAGAAAGTAACTCCGGCACTGTTGATATAATGTTGAAACAACCGGCTAAGTCTCAGTCCCCCGCAGCTGATCGCTCTCCCCAGGCGAAGCAGAAGATACACTTTGCCCCAGAGCTGGCTGGAGCGATGAGTGACAGCATCGGTTTGAAGAAATCGAAAATAATTCCCACGAAACAGTAACAATTCTCAGGTGCTTACGTACGTACAAACGTTCGGACACACGTACATAATATCTAGGGCGTCAACAGGAGAAAAGGGGTCTTCTATCATTTGGCAAAATCTAGCTGATTGAGTGCTGTTGCGCGTGTAACATTTAAAATCTTCACGAGACTCAAGGCTGGAAATTCTGAAATTCGATTACATAGGCTCACTAGCCCGCAAAACGTTTGGCAGTCAAAATTTGCTAAGAATTAAGACTTTCAACAGTTGACTGGAACTTAATGAAAAAGCTGACTGACAGGGTGTTGATTGGCTTTAGTTTCGCTCTAATTTCACGCTATATTTCTATGCTGGTTTGATTTCTACTTTTTCACTGACCACACACATAATAGGAAAACATTTCAGACTAATTTCAAATTATAGACTAGAGAAATTGAGTCGAGCAGAAAAAGTGCCAACACGAAATGCCGTAAGCCGAGTTTTGTCACTGAAAAAAGGAATTTTTGCCTTTTGCGCAGGCCCGGATTGTCAGTGCTGTTTTTATAAAATCTAGTTTCTTCCCAAGCAATGCTTAATTCCTAGTTCGCCCTGTAATTGATTTATTCAATCCACTGACAGAGACATGCTTGAAATAGTTGGATTCACTTTTTGAAACATTCGATTCTTGTTAGTTTCACGAGACCCCTTTTCTGTTATTTGTCTACGTATGTAGCCGACTAGAAGGAATCGAATGTTTCAAAACTTGAATCGAACTATTTGAAGCATGCCCTAAGCGCCTCTGTCAATTAACTAAATAAGCAATAATTGGGAAGAAACAAGTTTTAAGAAAACATCAGCTGTCAAAAATTCGAGAAAAATACTATGCTTACGGCATTTCGTATAGGCACCATTTTCGTTCGAACCAATCTCTCAAGTGTATCGTTTCAACTGAATTTGAAGTACTATCCTATTTCGTGTAAGGTCAGGGAAAAAATCAAACAAGCATAGAATTACAGTGCGAAGTTTGAGCGAATCTAAAGTCAATTGGTAGGATAGTTTTTTGCCAAACAGTAGGGGACCCTTTTGATGTTAACGCGTTAGATGTATAAATGCCTCGCAGACAGTGAGCTGTATCAGTTCACTTCGTGTGCACGACAATTTCGCCACGCAATGCGATGAGGTAAATATTTAACGTGTTTCATATTCGCGTCGCTGCCTCTCGAGGCAAAACTATCACAAAACTATCGCGTATATAATCACCATCATCATCATTATCATCATCATAATCATCATTACCATCATCATCATCATAATTATCATTACCATCATCATTATCATCATCAGTATTGTTATCATTATAACAAAGAGCGATGGGATAACAACGGGGCATTTTCTCAATCTAGGAAAAAATTACCATCATCAGTATCACTATCAATTAATATCAACACTACCATCATCAGCATCACTATCATCATCGCCATCATCAATACCATCATCTTGATCATCTCCATATCCTTACATCATCACTAACAGCATAATCACTATCATTATCACTATCATCATCACCATTATAATCATCATCATCACTAACATCATCATCATCACTATCATCATGATCACCATCATCATGATCACCATCATCTTTATAATTATGCCTGCCGTTTTAGTGTACCAAATGTGCTTGTACTAAAGTCACTGCTTCATAACCACTAGAGACCCTATCAAGCTTATTTTTTTAAGTTCCAGATGAAAAGAAGAACCCTTTAATAGATGTAATTTTCGAAAGTAAAACCTTTTCTCGCCGTTCCTGTTACGTTCTTTAGACTTGAAGCCTGCAATGATGACGTAGCAGGCGGCATATGACTTAGCACGAGGTATGAAGCAGAGACAATCTTTTTTATCTCCAAAAATTCAATTCTGGCTACAATAGTCACATTATTATAACTTTAGTCAATGCATTATTCCCTTGAGATTGTTTGAAATAAAAATTTTATGACATTTTTAACAGAAATGAAATTTTTACCAGGCTACCAGTCCCCGGCCTGCTCGGTCAAAATTTAGATTCCAATCTTTGTTTGGTTGAAAAGCATACTTAGACGTGGAAGTGTTTTTGGTTACTGGAATTATGAGTTCAAAGATGACAACAGTTTTAATCCAAAAAGTAAAAATGTAAGCTTGACAGGGACTTTGAGAAAACACTCACTATAATCTCCTGACAGCTCCTTTCCACAGCCAGCAATATAATGAGAAAAGCCTATTAAATAACAACTCATTCAGTACCACGTACGTGAAAAAGTCTCGTCTCTAATCTTTAGATTTGAATAAAACGTGTGAAATCAAATAGTTAATGGATTTCTTTTACGGATAAGAACAAACGTCAAAAAACGACATTAAAATAGAAGATTAAGAGTTTTGGCAGTTGGACAAATATAACGTCTGCGTTCGCACAACTCGTACGCAGGTTCCCCTCGGTCAATTTAGTCTCCAGGCTCCTGAACGGGAAACCAATCACCGTGACTCCTCTGGTTTCGACGAGTTTCCTTTGGTTGACGTCAGCTTAAGTGAGTTGCATAACTTCACGGAAGAACGACTCTTCAACAACGATAATGAATGTTACTTTTGTCTTTCACAGAGGTTTGTTTAATGTTGACGTCATTTTGTTTGCGAGCACGGACCGAAGATAGTCTTCTATAACTCTTTGAACTGCAAAAAGAACATATATACACCAGGGTTGAAAAAGAAGTTCAACAAGTCGAACCTACTTAAAATGAAGTCAAATTGTAGAGTAGTTTTACGGTAGCGTATGTTTAAAATTGAAAATTCGTACCAGACATAAACTTTCATCAATACTCAAGCAAATTTCGATGAGGGACTTGTCAAAGGCTGTCTACACAAATCAATGTTGTAAAATGATGACGACGAAACAGTGTTTCTTCTCGTTAGATTTTATACTAAACTGTATAATTTCATTCCATGTTCTAAACTGGGGAGGGGAGGGGAGGGGGCTTTAAGTGATTTCAATATTATGCACTTTCATTCCATATTCTAAATTCTTTGACTTAATACCTTCTAATTTTATTCATGTCGGTTCTCTGGTTATCATTTCAGTCGTCAAAGGTTGTACTTAAGGTTCTTGTTGTCTTGCTGTACTCCACGAAGAATAAAAAAGGAAAGTCGAACACCGAACATGACACTGATTAGTAAAGTTAATAACTTGAAATTTTCATCACTTGATGATCGTACCAGAACTTGAAAAGTTAATAAATGGGAGGGGTCCTAGAAAGCCCCGCGGGGGTGGAGAAAAATAAAAAAAATTGTCACCTGAGAGTATGTTTATACTATCTACCATTTTACGTTATTCTCTTTCTTTTACATCCCGATTAGGAAAGCTCTCAACTAGGACGTTATGTTCTGTCGCCAATTTAGTAAGGCCATTTCATTTATTGTTGAACAAAATCATCATTTGTTCTGGTAACTTTTTTCTTTCATTCTTAATACGACAAATAAACAAACCATTTCTCGGACCAGTTGGCCCATTAGTAGTGTTAAACGGATGAGAATCTTTGACTCCCCCTGAACAGGACACTAATCTATCGCAGGTTAGCTCCCAGCAGAACTGGTACTCAGTTATACATCTGAGTCGACTGGAACAAGTCAGGTAAAGTGTCTTGCTCAAGGACAAAGCACAGTGGTCTGACCGGGGCTCGAACTCGCGACCCTGGGATTACGAGTCGAACTTGCTAACCGCTCGGCCACTGCGCCGCCGACGTTACGACAAATGAACTATGCACAAAAACGCTCTTTCTCCACAAGTGTGCATACCATGTTTGTTGCCAACAGCGACTGCCAGACTAAGCGCGTTGTGGCCCTCGTTATTGACAGCTGTCAGGTCTGCTCCGTTTTCTAGAACAGTAACATAAAGCAAGCGTTGTTAAGCCCTTTCATTCCAAGTCAGTTTATTAGAGATTAGGCATAACGCATTCTTTCCCGCGAAGGCAAGAAAAGTTACGTAACATACATTTTCGCGCGCTTGCTGTGCGCCGCCGTTCCCAGTGTTTAAAGCTGGAAACTAGTCTCCAGGCCCGCGCCGTTATATGTGGAGCTTTACCAAGAACTTCATTTTGTGATGAGAAAACGGGAATTTAACATGCGAGGGAAACTGCTAGAGATGAAAAAAAGAATTCTCTCTAACCGACTAAATGAAAAGTATGAATCCTAGTTGGGAGAATTTATCAATTGGCAAACATAAAAGGGCGAGTAAACAATCTCTAACTCATTCTTTTAGGGTTATCTTTTGCACTATGCATCAGTCTTCTAACTCATACATTCTTGGCTGGTTTGTTCAAAGGTGGGGGTTAACTTTAATTCTAAGTTAAGCCAAAATTCAAGCAGTTACTTCTTCTATAAGGAAAGAATTACACGGTTCTTATACAGCTCAAATCAGTTTCTGTAAGGTTGAAAACAAGAAAAAAAAAAATCTTTATTTATCGTCGTTACGCTGGGAGTGGTTGCCTATTCTCCCAAGGCAGTAGCTAAGAATACAAATTAAAATGTTATCCTGGGTTTGTGCTTATCAGCCTTTGAACAACGCGGCCCTGAGTATTACTTGGTTTGAGTTGCTTTTGAAATCTCAGTATCCAGGAACTTACAAACAAAATTGTTGATTTTATTTCTGACATGGCTACACTTTCATCAGCAGACACAAAGCACTCATGCATGCTCAGAGTCGACACGTGAAGGTTTTATAAGAACAACGAGGCTCAGATTGGCCAAAGTTTAAGAACAATTTAAGAACAAGCTGAGGCTTGTACAACTTTTTTTTCTCCCTGGGAGTTCTAACCTTAAATCTGACCAACTTATTCCACAGTTTTTCTGTAGGCTCGAAGACGGTGTTATATTCTGTGAGTTTTGAGAGAGCTTTTAACTAACATACGGGATCATGGCCAGACTCCAACTGTCCCTCTATTTTCTGTTGTACCTGCTTCCAGTTCTGGTTGTTTCCTTGAGGCTTTGTGGAAAATTAAGCTAGGGGTCTCACCACAGTGGTGATACATGATTTCTATAAAACCTTAGGTAAAGGTCCATGTGAGTTGATTTACGGTAAACATTAGTGGTCAGGGGCCCATCCTCCTCGATAGAATCCAATTTGTCTAAGACAGCGATTCTATTTTCCGTTCATACAGTGTTTGTTTAACCGCCGCCAGATTAGCTCAGTTTGTAAGGCACCAGACACGCCCGGGTTTGATTCCGTTCGATTCGGTACCGGACTTTCACTCAAGGTCTTAAAACAACTGAGGAAAAGGTGCTGCCTTTGCTCTTTATACATCTGCAAACGGCTAGACCTTCACGTCTTCTCGATAAGGACGATAAACCGTAGGTGCAGACCTCCCGTGATTCTTTGGGTCAAAAATGTCGTAAAAACAAAAGAAAAACAGTAAGCGACTTATTCAAGCTAATATTTACTTTATTTTGATGAATAAAAACTTTCATTGTAATTTCAAGTGTATGGTTTGACCTTTGTTCAAGCGAGTTGTCAATGCGGCCGGCGGAGAACAGAGACAAGCTAGTACAGATCCTTACCAAGCAATGTTCGGACCACGTGTGGGTGGCCATTGAATGCAGCATACATTAATGGTGTTCCGCCATCCTGAGAACGGAAAATCTCAAGGTTATACTCTAAAACAAACACATTTTCAGACTAAACTAATTAACACTTGTTTTATTTCAATTGAGGTGAATAGTAGCAGAATATCTACAGAGCGCCGTGGAAATGTTGCTTGCTGTTAGATTTGTGCACAGGACTATCAAATTTGAGCTGCTGATATGGAACAACACCTAAACGGGCAAAGCCCACTATTGGAGCCTGAGTTCTAGTCTACTTCAAACGTGTTCCATCACTGAAACAAACAATGTGCAGTTAGTTTATAATTCTAATGCAATTCTGAGTTTTTCAACAATTTTTTACCACGCTTAGATGGAACCGAAAGAGGTTTTAGTTGAGGATGTAAGTTTTACAATCAGTTTTTCAAGTCATGTATTGATTGAATTCGCTTTCGCAGTTATAGCGCGTTAACCCGGTTGTTTGTACATAATTCTTTCCCTCAACCCATCATGCAATCAATGATCGTAATGTTTTGCTACAATTTATTACAATTCAGGAAGTAACCTGTATGTTTTTTTCTTCTGTAACTGGCTTCAAAGGTCGATAGCTTCTATTACCAAGCCCGTCGTGGTGAGATAGAAGCACGGGGGGCCTCAAAGTCTTATTAAACGTTCAGAAAAAAGAATAAAGAAATATTGACAGAAATGATAGCAAAGAGGTGAAATGTTGTTATTCAGGTCAATAATGACAAATATAATTTCATGATGGATAAAATGCAGTCTGATTTACCACTCTACGACAAACTTGATTTGGGGTTAGGCCAATCCGACATCAAGTTGTTATCACACTAGAATCTAGTCTCCCGAATCTGGACATTGCTCCTTAAAAAACCACTGCTTACTAGATTTGTTACATCAGGATCTGCACCATACTGGAGAAGTTGCTCAACTACTTCCACTTGTCCTTGGCATGCAGCAAACGACAGTGGACTTTCTCCACCTGGACTGCAAATCTTGGCATCTGCCCCTTTCTTCAACAGCAACAACACAGTGGCTTTCTACACAGGGAGAAAACAAGGCAACTGTTACAAAAGCTTGCTCTGCCATGAAATGCTACTCAAACTGGGTGCAACTAAAACTGACCTGTCGGTGTGCTGCTGCCCAGGCCAATGGAGTCAAACCTTGCTTATCCGTAGAATTCACATCATAACCTGTTGAGAATTAAACCAAATTCTGATATGAACTACTTCCTTTAATTGCAACAACTTAGGTAGCAGAGCTGTAGCACCATTTCAAATACGAAGGGGAGGGGGGGGGAGCACAAATAAAAACATGAAAAATATTTGGAGGGGGGGCAAAGAATACTCGGCTGGGATCTTGCTTTAGAAAAAACTTGGCTGAAATCTTGCTGCAGATAACACTTGGCTGAAATCTTGCTGCAGATAACACTTGGCTGGGATCTTGCTGCAGAGAACACTCGGCTGGGATCTTGCTTTAGATAACACTTGGCTTGGATCTTGCTTTAGAAAAAACTTGAATGTAATCTTGCTGCAGAAATCAATCAGCATGGATCTTGCTGCAGATAACACTTGGCTGGGATCTTACTGCAGAGAACACTTACTAAAATTAACTACCAACTGAGATCTTGCCAATTTGAAAGTAAATACTCAGCTTGGGTCAGTTGTGAGGGTACTGTTAAAAGTGAGGGTGTGGTTAGTAACTTAAAATCCTACTAGGTGTATTTGGACTGACTTAAGGTAGAAAGTAAAGGGGTGACCAGGGTTGAATTGGGCCAATCAGGATTAACCGTGGTGGTGTCCCTGAAGAACAGGTGTCTTATTTACTTACTTGGCAAATTTCATAGCTGAATTGCAATCTACAAAGTTTGTTTCTTCAGAGAACATTTCTGTTTGTAATACAACACTCCCTAATAATGACAATGTACTGTCACTTTATCACTTTCTCAGAAAGAAAAATTCTTTAATACAGACACCTGAGAAAGAACAAGCATTTCCTGCTAAACAATCCAGTTATGGTGTAATTTCATTCTATAGGTACCTTTCTCAATTTCTTCTTTGATTTTTGCAACTTCTCCTTGTGCTGCCAAGAAATGCAAGGATGGCTCAGTTGCTGTGTTTGCTGCATTCCATAAGGCAGAATCCTTTGAGGCTAAAGTTTTCAAAAAGTATAAGAATTATTGTGCAAGATCTTTATAAATACAAAAAAGGTCCAAAAAATCATTTTCTGCAGTCATCTTTATTAGTATTGTGGAATTTGAATAAGATTTCACATGTACAGAGAAACTTTTGGTTTTGCCGTAGAAAATAGTAACATTGGTTTTCTTTGATTTCATTTCTCCCAAAGTTCTGACTCCAAGCCTGATCTAGTAATATAATAAGTAGTCAATTTAAGTAAATATCAAATCTCGATCATCACTTGATCAGTTAAATCTCAAATGCTGTGCACATTCTTCAAACTCACAGGTTAGATAGAGTGTCAAAATATGACATCCTGTCCAAAAGTTACTGTACATTAATTAGAAGACAAGTCATTGACTTTGCTTGTGCTGCTATCAAGTAAGAATAGTTATATAGAATCCAAGCTAAAACCTCAGAGAAATAAGACCACGACCTCTGGGAGTTCTAATATATATTAGTAAAATCATACTAGTGGTCTATCATGAATGCTGGATTCTGATTGGCTATGCTACTCATAGGCTATTAGTGATAGCCTATGAGTAGTAATTGCGCATGATCATATTTGTCGTAAACATTAAAAATTAATTTTTGAGCTTTAAAAAAAGATTTTTACTTCTGATTTTTGACCAACTAGTATGATTTTACTAAAACAATTATCCCTCTCACCCTCATGGACTAGTAGCCAAATAGCTCATTTGGCCTGCGGCCTCATGGGCTATTGGCTGCTAGCCAATTCGGGCTCGAGGAATAATTGTTAATTGAATGTACAGGTATGTGCTGCTTTTCAGGGTATAGTTTTCAGGGTTAGGGTTATCCAGTACAGAACTGGATTATTAATCGCAGAAACTTATAACATTTTGTAGTATTCACAAACTGTTTAGTATAGGTTGCAACGATTTAAAATAGGCTGAAACTTTAGCTTTCAAAACAAAACAATGAGTTATGTTTTGCACAGTAATTGAATATGTCAACCTGATGGTCAAAATGATAAAAAATTTTTGCAAATTTTTGCAAACACTCAAAAAAAATCAATATCTTTATTTTATCATCGTAAGTGATTGTTTTTTCTACAATTACTTTAGGACAGGATGTATAAGAGTCAAAGCTTTTCTAGTTAAGAAAAGGGTCAGGTTCGTGAAGGGGCACACCTTCATTCTCTCCCCCCCCCCTCCCAGTCTATGGTCTCATAAGATGCAATGCGTTGGACCAATTTTATGAGTTAAACAGATGGCAGAAATCCATCCCACATCCGCATATTATCCCCATTAAACATTTGGAAAAAGCACTCCAGATGACAGAACTCACATTTTGTTGGTGTAGTGGAGTTATTACCTGACTGATTATTGTGTTCCACCTAAAAAAGAACAGATAAAATATGATTAAAATTCTATAAAATAATAGAACAATAGAATATAATAATATAAAATAATATAATACATTTATATAGCGCCCAACCAATAGTTGCCCTAGACGCTTAACTACCTTAAGAAAATTAATATTTATAAAAATCTATTAATTTACAATTATAAAATATAAAAAAAGAAGAGGAGAAAAAAAAACTCCTAAACCAATGAATAAGCCAAACAAAATAAAAAGGTCTTGAGCGACTTCTTAAAACCATCTATGCTATTCAATTCTCTAACAGATAATGGAAGCCGGTTCCACAGTTTTGGGACGGCAATTGAGAATGCTCAGTCACCATATGTTTTCATGTTAGTGGGATGCACAACAAGAAGTTTCTGTGAGGCTGACCTAAGTGACCATGAGTAAGATCTGTAACATAACATATCACTAAGATAGGGCAGCGCCAAATGCCATTAAGTGCTGTATAGACCAAGAGTAAAACTTTTAAAAACTATTCTAAATTTAATCGGGAACCAGGGTAGACTCTCAGGTACAGGTGTAATATGATCATACTTTCTGGTTAAAGAAACAACACGAGCAGCAGTGTTCTGTTAAACCTGTAGCTTAGCTAACTGATAAGCAGGTAGCGATGATAATACCAATAATAATAAAAACAAAAAAATAATTAAACTAATAATAAAAATAAATGATGATTGTTTTTGTTCAAAGTAGATTGGGTTTTAATTTGTATTAATACAAAACCTAGTGCATGTATGTTAGAATCCATTACAATATTGGTGTTTTGATGCCATCCAGCACCATTTTCAAGAGTGATTACAAGTTTGAAATTTTTAATTCAATATAAGAACGTCCCAAAATAATTGTGTTGTTGACATAGTTAATGAAATATCTTACTTTAACAGAATCTGATTGGATGTTCAGTGAAGGCTTTATTTTATGGGTGAATAACATCTTGTGGATTAGATAGTCTAATTTCCCAGAACACTTCTTTAAGATGGTGAATCAGTTAATAAGGTCAGGCACATCTGTAAGGCAATGGGTTGACTTAACATGTTCACCAATCATAGATCAATCAGATCAAATCAGATAATTGAAGAACACCACTCATCTACAGTTGGTAAGCAAATGAAATCAGCCCATGACCTAACAGATGTGCCTCAATATAGGCAGACCCTAATTAAACGATCAACACACCATCTTAAAGAAGTGCTCTAGGAAATTAAATGACTCTTTTTCATATCTCAAATCATTTCTGATTAACCCTGATTTATAATGGATTTAAGTATGAAAAGACTAGATGATGGAGTTGGTTTATAGTCCATGAACATTAAAGGGTCCCAATTAAAAATAACTTCTCACTTTTGTGCCAGCTGATTCTTTTGAGGATGAACGAGTACCCTGTTTTCCTTGCAACAGTTCTCGTGCAAAGTTTGGTTCTAAAATACAAAGCAAACAAGAAATCACCATTTAACCCCTTAAAGTGCCAAACTATGAGTTTTTAAATTTTCATAATATACAGATCAACTGATAATATTTCCACGAGTTGTTGGGGATAATTTTGTAATTCATTTCTTAGAGAACTTTTTTATCAGTTGCTAACAATCAAACTTTATCTTCTTGTCACTAAACAGCTCATTTCTTACTGTAACTGCAAGGAGAATTTAGATGTTGATAAATGCTGTAGGAGAGAAAGGGCTGAGTTATTGGGAAGGAGGGATTACTTTACTTTTAAATTAAAACACATTTTAGACATTAGTCATGATGATAATTTGATTTCTCATAAACAGTAAAGTTTCAAAAAGGCTTCAGTCTTTATTCCTGAAGTTCATGATTTTTTGCGTTATTTAAGAAAATTGAAAACTTATTTTTAAAAACTCATTTAGTCTTTTGAAGGCCTTGAGCGGAGGGCAGTCGTGAGAGTGATTTTTGGCTAAGTGTGACAAGAATGGTAAGTTTTATATAGAATGCACAGAGAAGGAAAGGCAACCATATATAAAACCATGTAAATTAAAAATTGAAATAGCTTTTAGATTCTAAATTAAGTCAGAATAGTCTTTATTCCCAAAGATTATGATTTCTCAAATTATTTAAGAAAAACGAAAACTACTGCTCATATAGTCTCTTGAAGACACATTGAGCGGCTACTGCTCATATAGCCACTTCATATTTTAAAGTGCTTATAACGCTAACATTTTTCTTTGGACCAAATAATTTCATATGTAATTTGAAGTACTTCTGCAAAAATTTTGAAATTTGGTAAAATTGTTTTTCTTTCTACAGTGGCTCGCAAAATTTTCAGCCATCTTGGTTCGTGACTGTGTTTTCAAGAGACTGGGTTGTGAGGTCATTCCCGACTTGTAATACTGAGCAAATGGGATCTTTCTAAACACAAAAGGGCAAAAGAACTTGGAAGTGTATGAGGAATTGGAATCTAATACTGAATCAAAAACCTCTGTTTTATTCATGTCTATCTTGCTGTGTTTTGGTCCAGGGATGTTCAGGGATGACGTCATAACCCAGTCTCCTTAACCAACAAAACTTGAATTTTAAGTGTGTATAAAAAATCGAGAATATGACCGATTCCAAAAATTAGTTTCTTAAACATCTTTAGTTTCCAAACACTTTAAGTGGTTACAAAAACAATTGTAGGTGTTATAGGCACTTTAAAACAAATTCTTGGGTTGCAACCGTTCCCTAGAGACACCGAAAACAAAAGAAGAAGTGACCATGTTGGTGCTCCAAACAAAAGAAATGATCAAAATTCTTTTGTTCAAGAGCACCAACATGGCCGCCATGACGTCACGTGAAAACAAGCATACATGAGTTTGAATCGGCTACAAAAAAAATCAGAACAAATATGACATGCATTTATAGTACTGCAATACACTGTTGTTAATAACATTTTCTTTTTAATAAGAGCTAAACTTATTTTTTTAATCTAAAAGATTTAAAACATAATTTTCAGCAAACCGAAAACCTTGCATTCATTTACTTTTTGAAACACGTGTTCCATGAAAGAAAATGTCTATTGTATTAGACATTACATTTTTGGGCAAGTTTTGCAGTTTATTCTTAATAACCTAGTCCTAACCTTTGCTCAAGACTGCTTCTACTTCTTGGTCTGGTTCCAAGCCCACGGAGGGTAAACGCTTTGCTTGTAAACAAATTTTCTGCTCAATATCGCACATCTCGCTTGACAGCCAAACGTTGCAGAATCTGCAAGGCGTTCTTTTGGTAATCGTACTCAGTCCCAGTTCTCACTCTCGAGAGGGAAAAGCGCGAGGACTAATGCATCTAATCTAAATTGTGAGCATTAGCTAGCATTGGGCCTCGACAGAACAGCATAGCTAACAATTAGGGTCAAGTTGCCAGTGCAGATTATGCGAAGTCAGGTGTAAAAGCAATACACGCTTTTTTTTTATAAGAACCAGTAAATTTTTCCGAGGCTCATTGTTCTTAATTTTTCGGGGATTTAAGCCTTAAATTGTTCTTAAATTGTTTATACTTCTTAGTGTGGTTTAAATCGAATAAAAACTAAGCTAAGGAGTAAGGTACTTCGAGGTATTGCAATACATGTATTGAAAAACAAATTGCAAGGACTAACTTCGGGGCAAGTATATATACCTGTACAGCGAATAATTTGAAGCAATGACTGATTAAAAGAGAGAAACTGCAAATCATTTTTGTATTGCTATAAGTTAAATGCCGAAGCTCGGTAAAGTTTCAAAATAGCTATCGAGCCCGAGCCTCAGCTCGTTCTTAATTTGTCCTTAATTTTTGGCCAATTTGAGCCTCGTTGTTCGTATAAAGTTGTTCTTTTAAAAAAAAGCATGTACTGATATGTCGTATGACTCCAGTGCCTGCTTGGCCATTTAAAACAAAAAGTGCTGCGCATTCGTTTAAAAAGTAACCGTTCCAGCTACTAACTGCTGCAACTAATGCCACATACGCAGCTAGCTGACTGTACTTGTGTAATCTATATCGGGCTTAGACTTCTCAAAGGCGGCTTCGCTCATTCACAAAATCCGGCGCACATCCGTTACTTCGCTCGAACTCCGCTCGCACATCCGGTGCTTCGTGTCATTCGCACTTCGAGGCCCGGTCGCTCGTTCAGTTTCTCTTTTCTCCGAGCTTGACCTGTGGCAAGTCTATACCGGGCGGAGCAAACTAACTTGTATAACGACCATTACAAATGTGAATCTGTTTTGACATCATCACAGACGCATTCACGGCCTATGCGCCTGGTGTTTGAGAGAAACTGTTAGTTGCTTATGATTCGCGCGCTCGATTCCGTTCTATTTCATGTTAGCATTTCAGGTGTGAATCGAACGATTATAACGGCAGAGTTGATTATTACGACGCTTTAGTGAAATCAGAGGTAATCGAGCACCTCAGGTTTGCATGAATGTAATGTTCAGAGTGTATAAAACAAAGGAGAGAGGGGGCGGAGCAGGGCGTAGTTAAAACATTTTGATAGCCAAAGACAGAAAAGCCACACTTAGTCTCAAATACATATTTCATAGCAACAAGTAACTTTGTGTTTCTCTGATATTATAAACAACAATATCCATAAACTGAATCGAAATAGGAGCCGTTACATGACAAGAAACGATTGTACTTGAAGATGCCAACTTATAAGGCAATGAACGCGGAAAAATATTGAAACAATTTCATTGAAGAAAAGTGTGCCAAGTTTGGGGAGGGGAAGGGGAGGGGTTGTTACCCCGTTGCCAACAGCGTTATGGTAATACCTAGAACCTTTATTTAAATATGTACATGTATAGCTGATGGAATAAGAGTTGTTTCTTTCTGTTACCTTAGCTTGTGGTATACATACACAGATAGCACTACGATTGGCTGACACAAAACTGTTTTCTTATTGTACGCAGAAACCGAGATTGTTTCTCTTCTCTCATGCCGACACACAGCACTCTATGACTATAATACCTGCAAGTCAGTAAATATCGGATCTCTGCTCCACAGTATTGAGTATCTCAGGTGTGATTTCGTTCAGCCTGAGGCCAAGCGAACTCGTTACTCTTTAACCTGTACTGAATATCTTTCTAAATCTAGACGTAATCTATAAACCGCACGAACAAACGGAGCACTCACCGCACTCAAGTCTAAAGATTTATCGAAAACTCGGCAAATTCAATTTTGCCAAAAGCCTCTATTTAATTATTAGTACTAACATTATTTTAAGCTATACACTAAGTCTATCACAAATTCTACAGCTTACAGTTTAGATACAGCTTTTTACTTTAAATCATGCAATATCAACTCGTAACAATGGCCTTTCTCCTCCCCCCTCGTGGTACACATTTTGGCATTCTCTCAACTCCCTTCCCAACCTGGCGTTCGAGTGTTCGCGCGTTCGTCTTATAAGAACAAAAGTGCTTGCTACAATGGTTGCTCCCAGGGCTGCCCTTTGTTTAGGAAATTCCTATAACCAGCAATGTTAAACAACATACGTTTCACTGGTGTCACTTTCAGTGCAGACATAAACGATATCGACAGCGCAGGAGACAATCGAGATCACATTCTTGGTGATAAAGATGGGCGCGCTGAACTTGTATTTACTCCGCAAAATCGCTCGTAAAACCAGGAACACAACATTTACCGCAAGCATTTGAGAAATGGCGCGGCAGAGAGTCACACCTCTGTGGAACTTAACTTCTTCCCAACTCAACTTGAATTTGTGCTGACTGAATGTGGCCGATGCAATAATAAAACTTAAGCATACGAAAGCCAATGTAGTGATCTTCATATCTTTTGAGAGAGTCAGTTCTTTAGTCATCAAGACTTCGAGCATTTCAATTCCATCGAACAGGTCGAGCGCAGTCGTCACAGAAAGTTTTTCTATGAACTTGAGGTTCTTCGTGGCAGACATTGTAGTGCTGAGTAAGAGGAAAAACATGATTGGTGCAAGACACAGAGTCATTTTCAGACGGTTCGGACCAAACTCCATTCCAGTTTCGAGTCCCCGGACACCTTTTGCAAAAATAGTGGTCACTGAAGCCGCAAACCCAACAGTGTAAAACAGCCATACGATCCAGAGGTATGGCATTGGATTTTTGTTAAATTTAAATGACCGCCACATCAAGATGAGCCACGCTATCATGGCAGGCACTAAAACGAGAACTAATGCCACCATAGCTTTATAATAAAGACTTTGCAGGTAGCTTGCCAATAACCACATCTGAACGACGTAGATTGAAAAAAACGCCAGTCTGTCCAAATAGGTGAAACATTTCTTCCAACTCATAGCTTCTGATGTAAAATAAAAACGTTTGTAAAGATTAACTTGCTACCCCGTTTTCAGTATTACAGAGCGAATTGTTTTCAAGGAAAACTTCTCACTGCAGGAGGGATAGAAAATTCCAGGAATTTGGCCGGAAATGCATGTCCCGGATGTGTTAAGACTTGGTAACCGCTTCGAAATGTTGGTTTTTTGTGGTCACTCCCGTCTTATAAGACAGGGTGTACCACTATGTTGTCGGGTCTGTAAGCAAGCAAGAGTGAGTGTAACATACGATGGCCCAAAAGTTCACGGCAAATTAAAGAAAGCCACGGCAGAAAACAAAAAACTCACGGCAGAACAAAGCAAACTCACGGCAAAAGAAAGCAACTCCACGGCAGAATA
>JAOBAT010080919.1:0-19495 GCA_026413305.1 Hydrozoanthus tunicans | reverse complement strand
GTATGTGCCGCCACCCACCACCTCCCTCGACAAAATTGGGTTCCTTAAAAATACCATTGTTTTGACTTCTTCCCTTAAGCCTCGTTGCCAGGGTCTCTCTTCTCCTGGGGAGTGGGGTAGCTATAGGGATGTCGGGAGACTACTCTGAGAAAGGGTTTGCGGTCAGACTACTGTGTTGTGTCCTTGAACAAGACACTTAACCTGACTTTGTTCCAGTCAAGTCAGCTGTATAAATGAATACCAGCTTCTGCTGGGGTCTAACCTGTGATAGATTAGTGTTCTGTCCACTTATATATTTTTAGAAGTACAGGAAGTTGCCCGAGCACACTGTGTTAATACGCTCGGAAAAAAGACCAGTTCTTGTTTCCAAAGTTTATAGTTTCAAAAGCACCTGTTCTGCGTTTTGAGGTGGACATGTCACCAGTTTTCGAAATGTTTTCATTTTCTTGTGATCGGTCGGTTTCGACATTCTGAACGGTGAGCACTTTATCCCTCTGCTAGAGTGGAGAAAAAACTATCACTTTTTTAGGTTATTAAGAAAAACACTGTATTTATATTTTTGAGTCGTCTTCAGCTATTGCTTCCCGCCTTACTCAACAAACGGCTGTGTATCAAGGCACATATTGACTTATTTGTTCAGGGTTTTATTTATGCCCTGTCCACTGGCTAGAGTACAAAACCCTTCTACAATCAAAGTATTAGTAACGTTTTTCTAAAATCGATTTTTTTATTAAATTTCGGTCGTTGGATTAGCGTTGTCAGTCGGCAGTCCGAAGTTTCAATTATATATACCGTACCCATCATAGAACTAGGCGTTTTTGCACGAAGGGTTAAAAATCACAAAAGAAGTAACTAAAGTATAGAGTTTATATAGACTTTGAATGTTTTGGCAGTAGTATAACCGTCTTCATATGTGAAACAAAAATGACAGTGTTTTTGCAAGCAGCAAACAAAACAAGACGAAAAGCAAGACGTGACAGGACTGCGAAATATGCCACACAACCCTGCCAGTAAAAAGTTAAACGGAGACAAACGAATTTATTACAGCCCCAAAGGGACTTTGTGTCTAGCTCGGAGCTTTATGCCATTTAATTATAATCGTACTGATTGACGCTGATGTCAAATGGGCGTCTAGCTTTAATCACCCCAGGCACGCTGTTAATCAGTAATCAGTAATCGTTAATAAATATTTGAACCTGAAGACAAGTCAGACCGTTGCTGTTGGTTTTATTGAGAGCAGTACTGTAGTTTGTGGCTATAGGCAATCGCGTTAATTATACAGTTCACGTCGGCTTCCTTGTTTTTGATTAAGCTTGGATAAAGAACACAACGGTGTGAATTATAAAAACTGTGGGGTATTTCTAACAACAAAGGACAGCATATTGAGAAGATCATTGTCCATTGTAAGCTTAACACAGTTCAAACCTGTTAATTTACATACTGCCAAGATGGCGTTTGTTGTGGTGCAATTGATGGTGGCTTTATTGCCGACCCTTTTGCTGGGAGTAAACAGTTGTCCATCGCAGTGTCAGTGTACTAGTCTAGGAGCTGGTGAGATCAAGGTTGACTGTTCAAACCGACAGCTTATGGTGATACCGGTCAATATTCCAATCACAACAACACAACTGTAAGTTGAATTGATTCAAGATGCTCTTAAGATATAGATATATGCAGGCAGTATAAATTACGGACAATCCGTTTTCTCCTCTTCTTTATTTTATAAGTTTTATTCTATTTAATGATGAAATATTTTAGCACTTTAATTATATATTATGATCTCTTATCAATATTCTCGCACGGTGTATATTTTAATCGTGTAGATTCAGTGACTTTCAATCGAATACTGTATTGGAAAATTACTTCAGTCACAAGGTACGAAGATCGAAATTTCTTCCTCAAGATATTTGGTCAGTAAATTTATTCGGGTATCAGTTTGATTTTATGCAAGTCTGTTGTTTGAGTGTCATCCTTGTGCAAAGACAAACTTAGCTAGAAGCAGATGTAAACAACGGTAGTGGAGTTGAACAAAAATAAGAAGAAAATAAAATATATGCGGTTATACACCTAGCAAGTTTCACTTTTGTATGAGTGACCGGAGAATACTGTTGTTGCTTTGTGAATCTGGGTATGTAGTCTGAAAAAATCGAACGAAAAAGAAACAAATCTTCAGCGACAGAACGAAGTATAAACTAAATGAGTTCTAAATTGCTAATCATAACATTCAATAGCCAAGAAATTTACACCAAGGTGAATGAATACTCAAATGGAACGTTCTTATTCGTGTTTGTTTCCAATTTAAGAGACTGTTGTTAGAGACTTGAATCTTTTGTAATTTATTACTAGTTTTGCTTTATCTCGGTCTTCGTGATGTCTCCAGTCGATCGTGACTTTATCAGATCGTTCAGATTTTGACAACTCTAGCAACAACAATGGCGCTCGAATTTCCGGCAAAAATTTAGTTTTGGTTTCCCGCCGCATGCCTCGCACAATTTGATGAAGTTCGCAATATTAACCATTATCTTATTTTTTACGAATAAAATTTGAAGAAGATTGTCGTCAGCGTAAGTTGATGTAGAGGACTATTTCTGCGGTAATGTTGGCGATGAAAGCGAAATCTAACTCATAAATTGCATTCTGCTTGCTGCTTTTATAGCAACTTTGAAATGTTTCCTAATTCGAAGGACGCTGTTTTCTTTCTGAACAAGAAATTGTTTTATGACATTTTTTTGATTTCTCATAGATAAACATGGAGATAAGGCCTGATAAAAGGAAAACAACAAAAGTCATCGAATATTTTAATTAATAGTTTTCTCCCTTTGCATGTAGAACCATTGCAATGTTTTAAACAGTCGCGATGGGGTTTTAAAGCGTGTTAATTTATATCTCCGTCATTTTATTTGCATGATCGAGTTTAACACATCAGCTTTTACTTTAAGAACAAACATGTTTTCTGCTAGAACAAACAACGCCACTCGCAACCAAAACTGAAACTAGAAAAATATGAAAAAACCAGAAGTAGTTTTGTAAAAATTATTATGCTATGACGACTATGACTGAAACGGGTTTTTATAAACTTACTTTAGTTAAGCTTATTTTTATTGCCTCCCTACTGAAAAAACTGAAACCGCCTCAGTACCATATTTGTCTTGGTGTGCACAACCACAAACATGAAACAATCACTGACGAGGGCCAAAATTTTCTAAGAAAACACGTTTCGTTTTACATTGAGTTGAACTTTGACATTCATTCACTAGCAGTCTTCAAATCAAAACGTGTTATTTCTTTTCGACAGCAAGTTTTGAGAAACTCTCCAGTTATTCAACAGTTTCTTACTCTCGAATCCATTGTTATGTCTTATAACAAAAACACGAACGTTATAGTGCCCAAGCATATTTTATAAACATTCATAAATAAATATAAACGAAAAAATCCAGCTAATATAGCCAAACGGAAGAACCATTCTACTGATTTTTTGATAAATGTTTTTTTTGGTCATGATCAAAACCATCAGTTGCTTCGTTCTTCCCACACACGAAGGAAATGCAAGAGGAAACCGAGCCAAAGGCGTTTCCTTCTTCTTGAGTGCCTTAACCACTTCCCTAGAGCCTTACAACAACAATTCCTTTGGTGTTTCTTCATTCAGCGCTTGTACGTTATTTATATCTTGTCAATTTCCGCGCCCGACATTTCAACAAACCAGTCAGTTGATAGTGTTGTTTAAATGTTGCTATTTCGGACTTTTCGTTGTTGTTTTTTCGTCAACACGTTCGGTATGTAATTTCATTTTCAACCACAGTCTGGTTTGTGCTGATTGCATGCCGCAAATAGTTCGTTTTCATATTCGTCTTCCGGGAAAGAAAAATGAAGCGAAAAGTCCGGGAGCTCGTAGTCCGTCTTTGAAACAATTTGATGGCGTGACACCTAAAATAATAAAGCATGGTTTTTGACCAATCACGCGCGGAATATCAAATCTATGTTATAGATATAAGAGCCGTTAGATAACTAAACAAAACACAAATAATCGGACGGCTGTGAAACAAATAAACCCTAAAAGGTCAAGCTATTGCACAACATTTGTGTAATGTGTTGCTGGAGGAATATAAAATAATCCCCCAGGTAGTTTTAAACTTTGCCGTACTCCTTTAAAAACCCCTGTCATATTTTAAGACTGGTTTAGTGATTTTCTACGACAGTAATTTTTTTAAACTTAGTCTTATTTCAGAAAAACGTCACTTCATAGTTTTATAATAATAATATCAAAGATCTCTCTGGACCGGTTCTCTTTGATAACAGCCTTTGGTCTTGCAATCCTAATTGAAGAAGAACACTTATTACCTACATTTTTTTACAATGTTTTTTTACATGTTTAGGGGTACCAACTTCCAAAAATAACTTGATAGTTAAAATTGCTTGAAAGATGGTTTACAATAGTGAAATCAACTCTAGTTGGATTATCTTATGTGTATATCTATCATATTTTTTAACGAAGTTCACTTTTTTTTATTGAAAACCAGTAAAATTTTGCCCAGGCTCAATGTTCTTATTTTTTCAGCAATTTGAGGCTCAAAATCTTCTTATTTTGTTCTTAACTGCAACATATTCTTTTATGGTTGAAAATCGACCCCAAAGGCCTTCCGGTGTTTATGTATACCCAGTTTTTAGTTCCAGAACTTGTGTGCATGCAAGACACGTCGTTTTAGTGATATTACATGTGCTGTTTAAGTATTAAACTTTTTTTCTTTTTTGCTATTTCTTTTTTTTAATTTGTTTAATTTTTTTCCCAATTTTTATTTGAGGCTCAAATTGTTCTTAATTTGTTCTTATTTTTCGGGCGATTTGAGCCTCACTGTTCTTATTAAGTGTGTTCTTAATAAAAAAAAGTGTAATACAGAAGAGATAAGTAGGTACTAACAATTTTTACAACGCGTAAGCTTTAAAAACACTCTAAATGTGTAGCTAGAAGCGAAACCACTGGTAACTTTAAAACTACATATGTTATTTCTTTGCAGAGTCGTTCGACGGAACAAAATAAAGTCTCTGGACACTTTAACATTCCAGAAATTGACAAAGTTAAAAACAGTGTAAGTACACGGCCACCATAAACAACCATAAAAGTAATTTTTTGTTGTGTTTTTTCTTGAGTAGAGAATTTAAAAAGGGAAAGAGTTGTTTATTGCGAATTTGTTTTTATTAGCTGTTTAGTTTTTACCTAGAAAACGTTTTGTGTTGAATATTGTAACGTCTGAAGTGTATTCAGCACTATACGTATAATTACAAATACTGTTATTTTGGTTGTTATAGGCAGTGTAATTTTAATAGGGAAAACAAATTCCGATGATATAGAGTGAACAAGGTACAATCTGTTCAAAAACAGAAAAACTAAACTGCATGAAAATTGCCTAAAGTAACCGAAAAAAAGACCAATAAATTAATTACTGCAAAGCGTACCTTCGTTCCGGTAAAATGGCTTAAAGGTCCACGTGAACTAGTTACCATGGCTACAGTCCTTCAGTTCTTGGACGCAAGAGATCTGCATATTTGTAGTTTGTAGTTCCTCAGACTCAAAACTATCTTCAACCAAGTCTGTAGCTCTTCTAAGCACTCAATGAGCAGCCTTTTAGCGAATCTATGGCGCTGTTTTTGTGTGTAACTTTGTATCTAGGTTTCTGGCCCTTTAGCTTGAAACACGCTAGCTTGACCTTTTTTGAATTTTTTCATCCACGAGCAGCTGATCTCTAAGTCTGTAACATCTTGATCTTCTATTCTACCCTTGTTGCATCAAAATCCTGTTCTTCCTAGACTTTGTATACCCCGCATAGAAACCCTGACACGTTTCAATTTTGGTCAGAAACAGGAAAAGAAATCTGAGAGAGGAAAATAAAGTTTTGGAAACAAGAACCGTTCATATATATTCTCGTTTGATATGCTTAACGGCAAGTCTCTGAAACGTAATTTCCTGTACTTTGAAAGCAATGTTTTGAAAACTAAGTTGTTCAAAACGGTAATGATACTTTTCTTTTAAATTTTAAGTAATTAAAAACTTATTAACTGAGCTCATAGATCATAACCCTCCCAAAAGACCATGTGCCAAAATAGCCCACTCTCTCTTCATATTTGCAATCCTCTCCTATAATCCTCTCCGATCCCTCCTCTCAGCTAATAAATAACCAACCTCGTTCCCATTGTCTCTAAGTTAGGGGGAGAGAGACCTGGGAACGAGGTCGTCCGTTTACTTAAAATCAAACAGAGACTTATTGTTGCAGATCGATATGGACTCTAAGAGTTTAAAATTTTATGTCAAGTTGTTGTGTTTTATAACTCATGTGTGAATGGTTTGGTCATAGAGATCTAAGCGAGAATCAAATTCAAACAGTTCCCAACGACCTCTTCAATTTTACGCCGCAGCTTAGCCAACTGTAAGTAACTTGATTTTTGAAAACCTTAGGCATGATAACTGAATAATCAGGGTAGCTCTAGTTTCCCCTACAGTTTCACCCGTTTTTGTAGTCTTACAGAGTTACTGTACTACTTGTCGTCTTCAACTTGCTCTCTTTTTAAACTGGGTTGTTCAAAAGCTGTTCAACCAAAATAATTCACTGAGCAGCAATTTCTTCTCTCAGCCTGAGGAAAGGTTAATGGTTAGCGTATGAAATACTGTTTAAATTTTCAACTACAGAAGAAAAACTTTTGAATTCAAAATTTCAGCTCAAATCGGTCTTTGCAATGTTGGAAACAAGAACGTGGATGAGCAACTTAACCCTGGGTTTGGGCTAACTGGCTTTTTAACAACAGGAACCTTTTTTCACGATGAGCGTGAATATGACTGAAGATGGTTTTTGAAAGTAAATTTAGTAAGGAAGCAAGTTGCAAGTAAATAAGTCTTTGGTTTTATCAAATCGTGAAGTATTTGATTAGTGCGACATAGTCGAGTTTTACACAAAGCTTTTTTGTTAGAAATAGTAAACTAGTTCTTGCTCTTGCTTTTGTAATTATCCGCTTTTTGCACATGCAAGATTTTATTTCTTAAGAGAAATAAACTAATTTTTCTAATTTATAAAGTTGTTTGTTCACCCTTATGCCTTTGTTCTCACCTTAAGTTTTTTTCTCTTTTTTTCTTGCTTTGTTCTCTTCAATATTTTCGTTTTCTCTTTTGAAAGCCTTTAGTAAGGAACCCTACCTTTATTACCAGTAAGTCGTATTTCCAGGCGTCTTTACTTATATCATTTGTTTCCCTTTTGTTGCGATACACAGTAATTTGGATGGAAACCCGCTGCTCTGTGACTGTCAGCTTTATGGGTTGTTCAACATCTCGAAGTCCATTGCCAATTTTAGCGGTGTTTGCTCCAACTTAAATGGAAAACCTGTCCAAAGTATTAAGCTGCATGATTTCTGCGGTAAGAGCGTTTTAAATGATTCTACAAAAAAGGGGTTTGTAGGGGTCGGGTTACAAGCAATATGAAGGCGTTTTTGCAAATGCATAAGCACTTGTTTCTCTTTTAAAAATCTTGTAGTGAAGTGCTGTTGTACGTAAGCGCTAAATGAAACGTAACGACGGAGAGAGATGGTTTAGTCGGGGGGGGGTGACTACAAGGCTCATGGAAGTAGTGGCGTCAATGTGTGGGCAGTACGGTTGCAATGATCCAAAAATTGATTTGAAATAGTGTTAAAAATGATAATGATAATAATAACAATAATAATAATGATGATGATGATGATAATTGTAATGATATTGAAAATGATAATGTAGGATTATAATAATGATAGTGATCGTGATCGTGATAGTGATAGTGATAATGATAATGAAAGAGAGAGTGAAAAGTGTTGTTTCGAAACTGATATCTCTTCTATCAGGCAAAATTGTTTTCGTCCCGTATTCTTGCAAAGGCGAGGTCGGAAAGCTCATTCCTTGGTGAAAGTGCAACGGTCAATAATTAAGAAACGAAAGTCTACCACCCCCTCTCCAACTCCCTCCCCTACCCCCCACCCTCCCTCCCCGTCCCTCGAAGTTAACTATTTAGCGACTGTTGCTTTTTGTCCAGGCGGCTGCAAAGGGGTTAAAGTGTCACGCAAAGAGCACCGTGACGGGGAGTATCTGGTGGGAGTGACGTTCGATGGCTGTCAAGAGAAAGTTCAGGTTTACTGTCACGCAATGAGTTCTGACAATCCTGAAGAATATATCTCTCTTATATCTGGAACTAAAGAAAACTTCGCCTTCATCTATGACCGCAAGCTACCTGAAAGTGATAAGAACCAATGCACTTATAAGACAGGTGGTTAGACTTTCACTACCAAATATGGCTACATTTCTTATTTATGTTTATCATTATCGTTATCATTAAGCCTCACTCCAAAACAATTCTTATGCCAGAAATGTACTTTTTTAAAAAAGATGCGTGTGAGCTAGTCAAACTGTCAAACGAATCAGTTCAATTGTCTTGTTCAAACTGTTCTATTGCTTGTAATTTTCACGAAATTATTCGGTAGCATAAAAAAATGTTTTCCTTTTAAACAACTTGACAAAAAACTTGCGTTTGTTCGATGGTAATTGCAATATTTGACGTTATATATCGCGGATGAAGAGTTGGCGGCCCCCTTAATGTTCAATTTGCACGTTTTGTAAAATACGTTTATGGATACGGCTTGAGGAACCGCCCTCAGAATTACAGTTTCTGGAATTCGATCTAAATGAATTTTCTTCATTATACAAAAATAGTTTTGAAATAGAGCTCCCTTAAGTTTTTTTTTACTATTATTATTGTTATATTGTTGTTGTTATTCCGCGTTCTAAGTTTTGACCCTACAAAAAAGTTTTCATTTTGTCGTCGCCAAACCTTTTTTTGATTGATGCGGAAAAAGGAAACTAAAAGTAAACTTGATGTAATTTTTATCCAAAATCAAGCTACAAAGCTGTATTGTATATATTAATGAACCCGCAGGTGGTGGTACTTATGACAAAGCGGGGCTAACCAACTTCACTCGAGTTCGTCTCCACTTACCAACCATGTCCATAGTGACTGATGACTATAGATTTGCCAGCCACTCTGGGACGCCTGTGCCCTACGGAACTGCTGGTGACTGTTACTCGGCAAGCGTGCAGAATTGTCGTAAGGGGCAACTCAAGATCGACCTCCGAGGAACCAGCTTTAGGATCAAGGTACAAACATGGATCTCGGTGTTCTGGTAACTAACTCCTCTTCTCCGCCTAAGGTTCTCTCCTCTCGTTCCTCATGCTCTTCCTACTCTCTTTTCTCCCCCCGTTTTTAAACTGCGCCTCCCTCCCTTCTATTATTTTCCTTCTCCTCCTCTTCCCCTCCTCCCGCCTACTCCTCCTCCTTAACACCTGCTTTTCCCCTTCCCCCGCGTTTTCTTGTTTATGGACTGGGTTTTATCGGTTATATACCGATTCTGTTGGTTGTGTATCAATTTTTATTGGATATACTTTGAGTTTTATTGAATATTAACCGAGTTTTATTTGTTGAACACCGAATTTTCTTGGTTATGTATGTACAGAGTATTATATCGAGTTTCATTGGATTATATTGATTATGTACCGAGTTATATTGGTTGAACACCGAGTTTTATTGGTTATGTACCGAGCTCTGATGGATATACTCCGAGTTTAATTATTACATACCAAGTTATATTGGTTATTTACCGAGTTTTTATAGTTATGTACCGAAGCTCGTTGGTTGTTCCAGGAGTTTTCGTGCTTATTGACCGAGTTTTATTGGCTATATATCAAGACGTACTACTGCAGGAGAATTTTTGCTTATTTCAGAGAATATGCAACAGATTTTACGACCCAACTACAAGGTCTCCGAGGGCCTTTATATGGTTTAACGTCCATATCCAAGATAACGCGACTGATTTACGTTTGCACTTGTTAGAGCATGCTCAAAGCACCTTCTCAGCTAAGTGAAAGTCCGGTCAGGAATCGAACCCATGCCTCCCGTCTAGTAACCAGGCGCGTGCTTACAATGTAGTACAAAAGTAAAGTAAAAATCGGTTAAAAAGGAATCTCGTTTTTTGTTGACAGGAAGGAATGATGTGGGTTCCCTATGGTAAACCGTCTTACGTCACCAATGCATTGGACATCGACGAGGACAGGCAAAGAGTCTATGCAGTTTGTGGGGGTTACTGTGGGGGTTGCAAGCCAAATGGGACATTAAAACTGTCCATTGACGTCTGTGACAACGATGAAATAAAATGTAAGCTCTTGCTTTCATCTTTTTCTGACAAAGTCTGTTAAGTATGGTGATAGTTATTAGGTCCAGTGATGTCATTAAACCATTTTTCAGAATGTTTTCTATGAGAGTTAGCGCTAGCGAGCTGTTAATTCTCGAAAAAATTCACCTCGGGGCTTTGTTCTGTTTTTATCTGTATTGATTGGTTCTTCTTCATTGGAGAAGTTTGGGAGAATTTCGGTTTTCATCCTCAACAGCTTGCTTTGCTTGCTTGCAATTCTCGTTTTCTTAGCACCATATATTTTATTTTGTAAGTGCTCAGTATGTAGGGAGGAATTAGATGTCAATAATTTACTGGGACCGACAGGTTTTTGAAATGCTCCCTTGGGCTGCCCAATATATGCCCAATGAGCAAAGCGGTAGGCTTTAATAAGTACTTCCAAAACAATTGTTATAGCCTAATGTGTGAAGGTCCAACGCATATGTCGGCACCAGCAACGTAAGTGCTCATTCTCAATTTATTTTTGTTTTGAGAGAAGACATTTAAATACCAACACTAAACTGTGGTTGTATGTAGTGTATGTACCTGCTGGGGCGGGTTGTGATCGAAATTTATATTCTCAAAATCAATCAACTTATTTTATACTGATACTGTAATGAGAAAACAAATGTTGATATAATTTTTTAGGAGTAAAAGAGTAAGGCCCGTTTCAAACGCTATGCTACAAGTACAACTGTGCTAAGCTCACCTGAACCTAGAATAACCGACTTCAGCTCGTCTTTAAAATGCACTGCGTTTGAAACCAGCCCGCGCCTGATAGCTTAGCACGACTAAAACGCGGTGTTTAAAACGTGCTTTAAGTAGCGATAAGCACTTTTTAACGTTTCTGTTTCTTGTCACAGCCTGTGAAGATCCTTTGGGGATGCAGTACGGCTTCATTCCGGATCATGATATCACAGCCTCGTCTACACTCAGAGAAGTGTATGCTCCAAGATATGGGAGGTTACACAGCATTATGACGAGCAGGGGAGGCGGAGCCTGGTGCTCAGGAACAACCGACTCTAACCAGTATCTACAAATTGATTTGGGGCGAGAAATGACAATCGCTGGAATCGCCACTCAGGGAAGACAAAGTGCGGGGTCTTCTAAGAGCTGGGTGAAGGAATACAAGATTTGGTCCAAAAGTGAAAGTGGTTCTTTCGTCGAGTATAAGGAGTTTGGAAGCCGAAAGGTAAGATAACTGCTTTATAAATTATCTTTTTTAATATAGTCTGAAAGTTATTGTATCTACCTTTTTTGTTCGTAAATGCTACTTTTCGCTATCCCTCCTGGCATGTAGGGCAGCAACAGGAGACTTCCATTCCTGTCTGTTTTGAGCCTTTCTTAGGATGGTAATCCACGTATGTCCCACTTCCTTTATCTCTTCCTTCACCGTTCTACGCTAAGTATTTTTTGGTCTCCCTCGATTTCCTTTTTCTTCTTGGGTCCAGGGCAGTGCTGTTCTTGTGTTGTAACCCTTTTCCCTTCTGAGGCGTTCCCTTTCCAATTCCACTCCCTTCTCATTAGTAGATTCCATGCTTTTTTGTCAACATTTACTGACTAGTTCTCCATTTAAGGTCTTATTAGGCCAAAGTATTCTTAGAATCTCCGTTGGCTCTGTGTGTAAGATGGGGAGCTTAATAAAGTCATCAACGACTACTGCCGGTCTTTCCATCAATCACCTTTTTTATTGTTGAGGGTTCTTTGTAAGCTCATGTTGTTAATTTTGCTTTTAGTTTTTGTTATTCATTTTTTTTCACATTGTCACTTTCTGAAGGCACCTCCATAATAACTATGAAATGCAATTCTTGTTGGTTGCCAAATTTGCTATTGCAAATTTTTCATTGTCACTGCTGGAGTGTCGTTGTTACAGTTGGATTGTCTTTGTCATTGTCAATGTCTTTGTTGGTACTATTGTGAATGTCTTTGTTATTGTCATTTTCGTTGTCAACATCATTGTCATTGTCATTGTTACTTTCATTATCATTGTCATTGTCGTTACATAATTCTTTTTGTAAATCATTGTTTAACTTGACTTCTCGGACGCCAACAGACGTTCCAAGGAAACACGGACAGTGATACTGTTGTCACAAACTGGTTAAATCAACGTTTTCGTGCCAGACACGTGCGAATTCAGCCCGTAAGTTGGAACAACCAAATTTGTCTCCGGCTAGAACTGTATGGATGTAAAACAGGTAGGCTTTTCAGATTGTTTCTCATTCCTTTTTGGTTTTTCTTGAGCAACACTCGTAGTTGAGTTGTTTGATGTGCGGCCTTCGAAGCTAGAGATCCCAAGTTCGATCCTCGGTGACTGAACGTCTGTTTCAACTTTTGTCTGACCAGTGTAGCTGTAGCTTTGAATACCCGTAAAATTCAGCACTGACGGAGCTAGGGAAGGGGTAAAGGGTGCACCGTCGGCGTCCACTATTAGGGATTTTAAGCAACGAGGACGGCAACATGGACGCTGCATGCCGACCTACAAAAAACACATTTTTGGCTTGCAGCTTTTGATCATGTATGGCGCGTTTGCCCTCTATTTTTTCCAGTAACGTTTTGTGAGCAGAAAACAACTAAAGCGCTCTGCATAAAGGTGAAAGAAGGAAATTGAGAAGATTTCTTGTTGGTCGTTCCCGTAATTATTAGAACTCTAAAATCGACACTTTCACGTTGTAATTTTGAAGACGACAGCGTGCAGGTGGCCAGCACGGTGCATTCCAACGTGCAACTATTATGTTCACTATTGTTTTCTGTAGTCCTCTTTGCTTAAGTTCTTTATATTCTGTCGTGAAAAGCTTAATTTTGTAGTTCTTACAACTTCAGGAACGATAAACAGAAATTACATGGTCGGTAAGGACAAACCAGAAAGGTGTTTTTTGTAAGCCGTCGCCGTTGTTGTCGTCCTCGTATACTTGCACTCTCAGAGAGCTAAAGTGACTACCGACAATGAATAATAACTCCATTTACCGTTACCTTCCTATACAGTTTCGCTTTCTAAAACCTTAATCCAGTTCAGTTCATTCATGTAACGTTTGGTGCACCGTTCATCAACCTTAGCAAACTTGTTTGTTATTATAACTTTCATTTAATTTAGCTTCAGTTGTATCTATAAACTTATTTTTATTAAGAACCAGCAACTTGCGTCTCAGGCTGAGCTGTTCTTCAATTTTTGGCAACTTCAACCTCGAAGTGTTCTTAAATTACTCGTATTTTCATTCCATTTTTTTTCTATTGGCATCGGGATAATCTTGATAGACAAAGTTTATTGTAGTGAAGTTGCAACACCATAACAGTTGTTGTTTTAAAACTGAACAGATTTCAAGGTTAAAAGGTTTCAGCTGGTCGTACATGTACGTGCAATGTACGCGTATAGAAGCATTCAACTTTTTTGTTACCGTTTGCCCTGCTTTAAATTAAAAAAATGAAATGAGCGGTTTGTAATGTTATCATGAACTTACATGTAGAGCCCAATCTCAGTCTCAAAATTGTCTGATCAAAATTTCAGCCTGATTGTTCTTAGCTGCTTGTTCTTAATTTGTAGGAAATCTCCGCCTTGGTGTCCTTATAAAGTTCTTTCTTATAAAAAGCGTGTAACATAACTCTTTGTTTCAGATATTGTATCCGTCAAAGTACTCAGTGCCAAGGACAGCCGGTGCTGGGGTCCAGGAACTAGCTCAGACGCATGCGCAGTAGCTGACGCTACGTCATTAGTTGTAAATCCATACTGCAACCAAAAGGGTGCCATGTTCAAATTCCTAAGGGGGAATGTTCTTGTGCATAGCTGCAGCGGCAAGTGCGTTTATGTTGATAGTGGATATCTGAAACTGAGAGAAGGTGAGCATGCCGTCAATTGTGTAGTAAAAGTGAAAGATCTACTGGTAGTCTTGTTGATATGGACAACAGAAATTTGTTAGCAGCAATAGTAAAAACGATGATAGCGATAACGTCGACTCCAACACCAATACCAACAGAAAAGCATCGTTTTCAGCACAGCACCAGCCCCACCAAAACCTATAGTAGCAATACTGTAGGAGAATTAGGTGATAGAAACTACAGCGGCAATAGCAGTAGAAACATCAGCAGCAGTGGCATAGTGATTGCAACAGCAGCATAAGTGGCAATAATAATTGCAAAAGCAACAGAAGAGAGAATAGCGGTAGGAATATCAACAGCAGTGGCAATAGTAAATGCAACAGCAGTGGCAATAGTAAATGCAACAGCAGCATAAGTGGCAATAGTAATTGCAAAAGCATCAGAAATGAAAATAACAGTAGAAACATCAACAACAGTGGCAATAGTGATTGCAACATCAGCATAAGTGGCAATAGTAATTGCAACAACAAGAAAAGTGGCTGTAGCAGTATAAACAGCAACAACAGTGGCAATAGCAACACCAACAGTAGTAACAGTAGAAATATCAACAGATGTGAGAGAGTTCACTATTCTAGTGAACCGAGTCTTTCATGGTCACTTCGTTTAAGGGGCCTATTGAACTGGTGTATCATAACACGTTGTCAAGTAATAATTGTTATTTTCTGCTCTGTTGTGAAGGGCCCTGTACCGATAGGTTTCTCAAGGAACAGAAAAGCGATGGTTCTGTGTTTATCAAGGAAACTACGACCGGAATGTGTGTGAGTGTTGACTCTACGAAGAAAGACCATTTGAAGCTGTCAAACTGTGGAGCGCAAACGTCATTTAAACTGTCTCAAGACGGCAAGTACTTTTTTTGTAAAAAATAGGTTTTAGTTCTTTGGTCTATACGAAAGTTGCGGGCCTTAAAAGTCGAGAAACGATAGAGATCAATTCGCTTTATGTCTTCTTTAAATGCAGTTTATCAAATTTTGAAATTAAAGGACATAAACAAGCAGTTGAACTTGGCATTTCTTGCTTGCCGTTTAGATTTGGTTCGCAGATTATTTGTAGCACCAGCTCCCCAATATAGGCATACATGTACACACTCAATTTTTCTTTACCAATATTTACTATTGTTATATACCTAAACTTTCACTCAAGAAAATGAGCACTGTGATTGGTTGATTTTTGGTCACGTGCCCCTGATCAAAGTCAAATGTATCCCGACCGGGATACAATTGCGCAGTTGTTGCCCGCGCGACGAAAATATCGTCGAAAAAGTTTCAATAAAAGGGAAAGCCTAAATATATATTACAAAGCACTTAATGTATAGTCCCTCGGGAAACAAGTTAGTTTTGTTTTCCCTCGAGTTCTGATGTTTCGGGACTCTCGGGAAAACTGTTTCCCTCGGAACTAAACATTAAATATATAGTATCTCACCCTCTAACACCATGTAAATATTCTGGACGAATCATGGGTTCTGCGGACTTAAGGATATGGATTTCAGAACACTGCATTCCCGATGCAAAGAAGAAGGTAATAGATTCCGGGTACCATGTCGTGGGTCCCGGATTCTGATGGTCCATTCCGGATTCAAGGTTACCGTATTCCGGATCCAAAGACAATAAGTAAATTTCTTGATTCCGGACTTCATAGCGTGAAGCTTCCGATGGACCTTTTCCGGATTCTAGAGCACCGTATTCCAGACTCAAAGCCAAAAACTATGTTAGGAGGTGGATCCTGGGTTCTGATGGCACTATTCCAGATTTCAGACCCCAAAATTTTGGAAAGAAGAAGGAAAAAGGAAAAAATCTTGGATTGCGGGTTCCTTGCATTTGGCAAAGTTCAAATACTGAATTGAGTTTGTAATTTGCAACAATAGAAAGTGCTTAAATTCGGAAAAAAGTATGCTACGTCACCTTTTTCTTTTTTGTTTCTTAAACAGATCTGAAGCCGATCAAACCTTCTTTCAAAAACAATGGTGACACAACCTATCTTAGAGTAAACTTTCCCGGCTGGCTCACCTGCTCAGTCATCGCCGATCCAAGAGCTAAGATCTTCTGGAGTAAAGGACAGATGTGGCCAAACAATCAACTGAATGAGTTCGACTTCGTCCAGTTCTCCAACGGCTCTGTGTTTGTGAGGAAGGTTCGCCAGGAGTTTGAAGGGCTGTACATGTGTACAGCGGCCAACTCAGGGGGGTACAATATGAAGACCATGACAGTGGAGGTTGGAGGTGTTTACCAGTTTTTTCTTGCTATAAAGCCCTAAAGTTTTCTTTAACCTATTCTTGTAAAGGGGTGTGATATAAAACCCTTCCCGGTGAAAGGCAGAGGTGTTTACGAGTCCCTTCTTGCTCGAAATGCAAGACTAGAGGTGTTCCCACAACTTAAACAATAGGGAGACCGTGACAGTGTAGGTTGTAGTTGTTAACCAGTTTCTTCTCGTGGGAATAAGGGGTGTGATATAAAAGCCTTGCTGGTGAAAGGCAGAGGTGTTTATGAGTCCCTTCTTGCTTTAAATGCAAGCCTAGAGGTGTTCTCACAACTTAAACAATAGGGAGACCATGACAGTGGAGGTTGGAGGTGTTTACCAGTTTTTTCTTGCTATAGAATGATAAGAATTTTTTTTTAACCTATTCGTGGGAAGGGGTGTGATATAAAAGCCTTGCCGGTGAAAGGCAGCGGCGTTATGAGTCCCTTCTTGCTTTATATGCAAGCCTAGAGGTGTTCCCACAACTTAAACAAAATGAAGACCATGACAGTGGAGGGTGGAGGTGTTTACCAGGGCTTTCTTGCTATAGAACCATAAGGATATTTCTTTAACCTACTCGTGGGAAGGAGGGGTGTGATATAAAAGCCTTCCCTTTGAAAGGCGGAGGCATTTTTTATCCTTTCTTGCTATGTTATATGCAAGCCCGGATGCTACATAGTTGATAACAGTTGCTTTGACTCAACTTTGACTCTCATCTTTTCGAAGTCTGTTTCTTACTATTATACCTATTATTGTTATTACGAGTAAATTGTTTGGTGAGTCTAGACTCCGTAAGTTGCTATGCTGCCAGCATGGTGAGTCAGGGGAACCGGAACCCCCCTTTTCTTGGTAACAATTTTTCATTAATAGAAACTAAACCGTCAATTGACTTTAAAAATAGCAAAAAAAAGGCTCATTTCCAAAATTCACTAGAGTCATGAATCTGCAAGCTAATCGGTCAGCGTGCAACATCATATTTGTCATCTTCGTTTTAATGCCAACTCTTATAGTTGTTCACCATTGGAACCACCCCCCCCCCCCCTTCACCCCCTCATAAAACCTCTGTGCACGCCCCTGTGAGTCCCGGTGGTGTAGTAGTTATCACGCCTGACTAGTAACCAGGAAATATGGGTTCGAGTTCCAGCCGGTGCACTTAAACCAATTTTTTTTTTCGGACGAGTGTGCTGGAAGGGAAAAATGTAATATGTTTTTCTACTATCATTGTTATTATTGTAACTACTAATACTACTTTTTGTAGTATGTTATTATTTTATAGTACTTTTTAATTTTTTTAAATATCCACCAAGTTAACGCATATTATTATTGTTATTATTGTTTTTATCATTATCATTATTACTATTATTATTTTTATTATTATTATTATTATTATTATTATTATTATTATGATCGTTAGTGTTATTGTTTTTAGTGACAAACCATTTTGAAGAATAGAAATGATTAGTGTTACTTACTGTAACTTTTGAACCTTATCACTCTTTTTACTCGTCTTGAAAGTAGAAACGAATAAAATTATTCGTGTTAATTTTGCAATCAGTTCTTGAAAGCCTAAAAGGTGAAAAGTTTGCTCGTCTTGAAGAATAGCTTAAGCGCTAACTTTCTTGCATGGTTTCATATTCGAAATTATTTCGCCTTTTCAATATGCACGAGCTGTGTTTAGACTTTATGTAAAGTGCATATTAAGTGAAAAATTGTATTACTTCAGTGAATAGACCTTGCTTATTTGTCAAAATATTTTATGGTTCTTAAGATATGAACGTTTAAAGTTCTCAGCTGATGACGTCACAAGTGGCTCCGAAAAAATTTGCATTTTATTTCAATTTGCTGCTAATCCATAACCTTTAGGTAAATTTGAGCCAAACCCGAACTCATTGTGATCTAAATACCTCGAGATACATCAGCAGCCCAAGTTTGGCTTGAGTTCATCAGAAAGTTATAGATTGACAGCAGAGTTTGCTGGAACCAAAAGGTTATGACCAAATTTTTTTCATCACTAGTCCTTACTTAGCAAGGTTTATCCACTAAAGTAATAAAAATTTTCACTTCATGTGCATTTTAAGGAGAATAGTTCTAATCTCTGCATCTTAGTTTTGGTGTTTTTCTGTACAGCACCAGCCAAATTTACCAAATCACCTGACAACACGAAGGCAGTGTTAAATAGAACAGCCTTATTCAACTGTCAAGCGGACAGCAAGTTTCCAGTCAAGATTTCCTGGGCCAGGAAAAGTGATGCCGTGAAACTAAGCCAACGTAGCGAGCGCTTCAAGGAATTGGTCAATGGAAGTCTGTTTATCGATAGAGTCCAGAAAAGCGACGAAGGGCACTACGAGTGCCTTGCTGAAAATCACATCAGTGTAGTGAGAGCCACTGCATTTCTTCGAGTGCTTGGTGGGTAGCCGCATCGAGTTACTAACGTAGAAAACTAGCGTTTAGGCCTGTAGACTACGAGGAGTCCAAAGTTTTCCTCTTTAGTTAGTCCATAGTAAATATACGGACTAGTTAGGAAAACCGGAAAACCTCAAAAGGGAAATACAAAGAATGTACCAAGATGCTTTCGTCTATGACCCTGCACATTTTTGTATCAGTTGTTAGTGATATATAATGTTTTGACTGGATATTTGTTGGTTTTTGCATTTAAAAAGCTTTTGTGTTTCTACATGTTTAGTGCAAGGTCAAGACCAGAAAACAAAAGAAAATGGCGAACAAAGACATACAACAATGGTTTCCTAACCAGTTCTGTATATTAACTATGGTTCGTCGAAGCCTGTGAATCAAGATTGCGGACGCGAGAGAATTAATCCCAATTCTCTCGCGTCCGCCATCTTGATTCACCGGTTTTGACGAACTAAGGGAAGAAATCAAAACAATGGAATTTTTAAGGAACTCAATTTTGTCGGGGAAGGTGGTGGGTGGCGGTACATACCCCCTACCCCACCCCTCCCCATTTTTTCAGAGCTCAATTTCTCAAAACCTGATTTAGGGGTAATGGTTTTTATTGTATTATTGACTCCTCTTTCCACAAAGAAGGCGTTGGTGCAAGCACTTTATCATTATCAGTTTCATTAAACATGATGCTTGCTCCTGAAATTCAGCATTTTTGAAAAAAGGTGGTGGGTGGCGGCACATAATACCCCACCCCCTAAATTGGGTT
>JAOBAT010080908.1:0-19010 GCA_026413305.1 Hydrozoanthus tunicans | reverse complement strand
GCTCACCTACACTCTATTTCTTTTCCCTGATCCTTTTATCCGCTCACCTACACTCTATTTCTTTTCCCTGATCCTTTCACCAACTCACCTACTCTCTTCCCTTTTCTCTGATCCTTTCACCCGCTCACCTACACTCTATTTCTTTTCCCTGATCCTTTTATCCGCTCACCTACACTCTATTTCTTTTCCCTGATCCTTTTACCCGCTCACCTACATTCTATTTCTTTTCCCTGATCCTTTTACCCTCTCACCTACACTCTATTTCTTTTCCCCGATCCTTTCACCAACTCGCCTACACTCTTCTTTACTCCATAACTCCCTGCCCACAAAGGTTTTCAGATTTCCGAATGTCGTAAATTAACATGTTTAGCATCTGTTGCGGGCTTTGCTTTTTGTTCGTGGTTAGTACGACTACGAGAACCGCCTTTGTTCGGAGACCCAGTACCAGCCAGTGGCATAAAGAAAAGGATTCAACACAGCTCGAGAGTATACATTCATCATCCCCGCTTGCCGTCGTGTCTTCTTCTCGTTCCCAGGCTCTTCCGTCAATGGGTACAAACTGGGAAGCAGAAAATATGCATGTTTTATGCTGAAAATTTCAGTTCTTGCTTTTGACACTAATAAAAACAAATTTATAACATTTCTGCAGAGCCAATGTCACTGAGAATCTCGGTAATTCTGTTTATAACGTCCTAACGGGGGGTTTCCGTGCAAAATGAAATTTCTTTCTTCAGAAACTGGTATCTATATGTCACTTGTACTTTGCACACTAAACTGAAAGACCGAGAAACATTTAATTTGTACTTGCGGTAACAAAACGAAGGATTAATTTTTTCACAATAGGATCAAATGAATAAAGAGAGAACATTCGACCTTATCTAAATTAGTCAACGGTAGATTGAATAGCAAAGCTATTTACTCAGTGTAGATGTATTGGTAATTTATCATCTTGTGTCAATAGCGGAAAGGTTGCTCTAGGTGTACCGGGTACTATCAATCATACTAGAAGTGGTAGAGTGTAACGACAACTCGTAGAAAAGCTTATCCGGCCTAGCCTTCTCAAAACACAATGTGTGCACTGAAATGTCTTCAAAGTCAGTAACTTGAAACGCTGTTAAGGACATTTTTATTTGTGTTTTTCAAGTGTTGAAACAACCCGTTTATAACATATTCTCATATAATATAACAGCTATACAATGTAGTTTTATTTCTCTGGCAGTATATATATGTATAACTTTTATGATATCGCTTATGGATTTATCCGACCGCCTTGTTGCTGTTATCTTCAACATTCTTGAGCACAAACTGGTGTATATACAGATTTAAGAATCTAGGACCAACCAAATAACAAATAAAAATGATATTAATAATAACAATGATGGTGGTAGCCTTAAGATAACATGGTAGCTATTTATTTATGATCAATAAATGTGGTAAAACTGTTGTGTTTCTGTCGTCAGAGAATTCATAGAAATCGTTGAGGGAAAAATACGCGCGATGCCAAACTTCTAGCTGATTCATTGAGGCTCGGTGCGCGCATTTATCTACTAGTTTGCGGGCGTCACGTGAAATGGCGCAGCCTCTTCACTATGTCTACGAATAGGAGGTAGGACAAACGCCACTACTTGAACACGAAAACTAGAAGTAGTAATGTTTCTACATAATAATTGATATTTCTGTTCTTTAAATAGTTCATACACATTGTTACTTCTTAGGACAGCTAGACACTCAAACAAGTTATACGAGAAACACAACACAAAACACGCTTATTCACGCTGACACATTGAATATTGTCGAATATTGGCCTTACAGGACGGAATTCTAGCTCATTACAACGAAAATAATTAGATGTTGCTTATCTTAATAAGCAAGTGAAGGTTAATTGCCAGCACGGTGAAAAAAGTTTACCTCGTTCTATTTTCGGAGTGCTTCAAATTTTAGTACATTCGTTAGAATATCCTTTTACCTTTCTCAAAACAATCAAAGGTTAGTATATTGATTACCGCTGAAGGACTGTGCAATTTTATACATGACTACAAATATTAAACTTTTCTCTGCTACTGGCCGGCTTTGTCGGCAAAATCTCTGTCGAATAAAATGTTTATTATTATGTCTTTAAAAAGTTTTTTTTTGTTCGGCATAAAACGTATGCCTCATTCACTCATTGGCTACGACCATGGTTTGATTCAAGAGGTTTTTTTAAAATACTTTTTTTTAAAAGTTGATCTGATAAATAGCTTATGCTCTAGATTTCAATCGTCAGCAATTTATGCCAGATCAAGTGTACATGTAGAAATACGTGGCCAATTTGATCTAATTGCGTTATTTACTTAAAGATTAAAAAGATTCTTGTCCTCGCTGTATTAATTAAGTATTCAATTAGAGAACTCAAAACATACAAAAATCTTTTGAATACATGTTTCCATGGACACTGATTGAAATTTAGTTTGGACGTAATCAATCTATAATTTTGAGGCTCTCGAAATTGGCCTCGTCAACACCGATTGGTTTTTGCTAAAAGGTACAACTTGACACCTTTCAAGTCGGCACTATAACTTTTGTTGCGATTCGAAAAAAGCTCTCATTTGGAAAAAGAATTTTTTATTTGACTTGATAAACAGTCGAAACGGAGAGTTTGAAATATAGGAATATTAAATGGCGTTGACAGAATCATCGCTGATTCATTGCATTTTTGTTCATGGAAGATCGAATGGTGATTGCATGCAGATAAAGACCAGCCCAGGTCAAGAATCTGTTCATCACGATTAGGTCGCTTGTCCCGACAGGGGATGGGAGCTTAAATTCAAACTAAAACGATTTTTACCAAAAATTTGTAAGATTTTTTAAATAAACGTATTTCCGCACTTTTTTAGCTATGACAATCCTGCATGCGAGTGACACGTACTACTGACTTCGATTTGTTGTGGAAAAAACCTGCATGTATTTCATGATTTAACACTAACAAGCAACTCGGCTACGCCGACGAAAATAGCTGTCAGATTTATTTGTGTTGATTTCTTTTTATGTATGTATGTGTATTTCATTCGAAAGTTTAGGTAGCAGAAAATATAAAATAAAACGTCGAGACCTGCATGAAACAAAACAATGTGGATTGAAAAAAAACTGCATAGCACAATGTTTTGAGCAAACCCGTTAATTTCTAAATATGATATTTCCATGTCTTGTTTCTCGACATCATAAGACTATGTGGTGCAGGTGCCGGCGGCACGTTTGGCGAAAACTTACAGATCAGCTACACTGATCAAAACAAGTCGTAAAGCGGTTGAAACGGCGATTCAATTATGAAAAACAATATTTTGTCTGTCTGCAAGTACACAGGTCACGTTGTACAACATAAGGTGCAAATCATCGCCAAAATAGTCAAAACTGCGCATGACTTAAAAATAAACAAAATACACCTTATTGAACTATCTTAGTTGAACGTGATAAAAGTTAAGAATAATGCTCTTTCACCGAAACCATTTAGCTCTTACAAAAAAGCGGTGTATAACTAGGTGAGAGAACGAAGACTCGTTCCTAGGTTGTCAAGCAGGTGCGCAATTATAGGCTATTTAACAGGAGCATGTTTCACTGCTCATCCTAAATTGCTTAAAGTGTGCCTAAGAGATCAGGAATGGGCGAATATAGTTGAAAAGAGAGTAAAAAAGCAGGTGCGTTTATTTGATACTCAACTTTTATAGACACCGTAGGGTGTGCGTTTTTCCTTCAAGAATACTAGCAGGCAACCACCTTTAAGTCACATTTCTTGAAGTTTCAGCACTTGTTTCGCTCAAGTCAATGAATCGCCAGTTCTATGAGAACCAAATAGAAAATTTATTGGGTTCGTTACCCATCCAAGTTCTTACCCCAAAAAGTTTTGCTGAGTGCGTGGCGTGGACAAAAGTAAAATTGCTTATAAACTTTCCGGTCGTTTCAGGTAATTTTTGGATATATATTTCTTTTTAAGGACTTCACCATTGGAACCTATTCCGGCAAGAGAAAAATGAAGATGATTCGTCGGTCTGCCGTCAAAAGCAAGTGTTCCGCCGAAAATGAAAAAGGTTCATCATCTCCAAACGAAAACAAAATTAGTTAACGACCTCTGGATGGCTTCTATTTTAACTTATTCCTTTACTTCCCTCATAAATATAACTTTATTACCACGTTGTTTAGACTGATTGTCGCCTAAAAGGCCATTTGTGACACTTTTTTATTCTGATCCAAATGGCCTTTTATTTTTAAACAAGTCACGGGTGACGTGAGTAGAGCAACGCGACAGATCCTCGAAAGTCTTCAAGAGGTAAAGTATTGATGAAAAAAAAATTACATCTGATAAAATAGTTTTTAAAATCCTTGTTAGCTTTTTTCAGTGATTCCTGATTTTTGTCATTTACTCCTTGTTTCCAATGCACGGCCAAAAAGTTAGGTGTAGGACTGAGAAGTGCGGTCATAAATCGCTCTCTTACGGCTAGAAAATATGGGAACTTGATGAGATATGGATTGAACTAAAAGTGAAAGAGTTGTTCAAAATAAAATAGAGTCATGGTGAATAGCTGGCAAGACACATGACTTAAAACCGAGTGTAAATCGTTGCCGCTGAAATAATAATGATATTATCAATGAAAAACAACCCGTTGTTCCTGTATTGATAAGAATGGTTTGAAATATTTTATTAAACATGGCAAAAGAGTAAAAGATTCGCTGAAAAGAGAATAATCGAATTTCATTTCCATTCGCTAGTACAATCAGTAAGTAAACTCAGAAACAGCTATTTTAAACTCGCGCCAATTTTAGTTTTGTCACCAATACGTTTGTACTGATCCTTTATAAAGAACTTGGATGAATATTGTGTAAAATAACCGAGTATTCTTAAAATCTAGAAGGTGTCATCTAATTCAATAAGTACATATATTGCTTCTTGAAACGATCACCATGCCACATACTCTCCGGAAATTGAAAAGTTGAATTTTTATAGGAGAAACTACTTGGCATCGGAGAATTTCTGAGCTCCGTCAGTTTGTGATGTAGAAAAAATAGATTTACAGCTGTTTCGAGTTTAGTGAAAATGTGCGAAAGTTTATAGTGAGGGTAAGCTTTAAAAACTCTGCGAGAAGCTACTGTTTTGATACCCTAATGACAGCATCATCAAAATTTAAATAAAATAATTAAAGAAATGTATTTGGCGCCTTGCCTCTGAAATATGTTTATATCACATAAACTGTAAATAGTACTGATGATAGTAATATAAATTATAAAAACATAACGCAAAGTCTAATTCATTTGTATGAAAAGGGATCGAGTATCTGCGAACACGGAACAAAGCCTTATTGTATGAAACACTCAATCATAGCTGTTCCGTTTCAACTGTTATCTTGAAATCGTTTTTCTTTCGTTTTTTAACGCTCCTAATTTTTGTTTCACCCAAAACAGGCTCTTTCTCGTTTTTGTTGGTGTCAGTTAAACAGTATGTCCATGAGCTGTCAATGTTAGCCCGAAATAAAACAAGGGGGTGACTACATGTCGACGTCACAGTTTTATTATGCATTCTCACACGACAAATCTTTTTTTTTTTGTCTATTTTGATATTTTTGAAGACAAATGAGTTTTCATGGTGGCGTAACACGGCCTTTAAAACCCCAAATATTAAGAATATTTCGCGACTGTGTCGGCTATTCGTGTTCTTTCACTAGCATGTAACGATATGAAAAACATATGACACACTAACCATATACTCCTTTTCGCTTTTCAAAGATCTTTAAAAAAAATATGGAATGACATTGTTTTATGGTTTGGTCCAATCAGAGGCCAATATTTGCTGTTAACTGTCAATCATTGCTGGAAGTTAAACAATTGTGGTGAACTTGTCAGTTTCGCCGCGCGCCAGCCAGCGGAGAGGAACCGGAGAGAAGATCAACCAACGTAAAACACGACTGACAGGCAACCATGAAGTGAATGTGGAGTCATAGCATTCGCAGACATCATTAGTTGAGAAGCCGAATATGGCGAATTGCTGTACAAAAAATGAAAAACAAGAACGTTCTATCATCAATCTTGACGATGAAAATAGCAGCTCCAAAATAGAGCAGTGGCTGGACGAGCACCCAGATTTTGTTCATTCGTATTTTTCTCGAAAGGCAAATCGGAATTTGATAGACTCATGGCTTCTCTCTAGGTCACATGTAAGAACTCCTAGCGGAACACCGCCGCACTCTGGTGCTTCCACTCCAGTTAGGAAGATTTCTGCCTCAGAGTTCGAAGGAAGAGGAATTCTTAAGCCACTCGTTAGCGTTGTAGATGGCCAAGTCAGCTTTCTTTCACCTTCTGATACAACCAAGGCGAGAGCAAAATCGCCTCATCGAAATCGCAAATCACGCCTTGAGCTACAGCAACTGGACGAAGCAGAAATGTTAATGGAACTTGTAAAGGATATTTCTAACGATTTAGATGTAACAACGTTATGCCACAAAATATTACAGAACGTCAGTGTGCTTCTTAATGCGGACCGCTGCTCAATGTTCTTGGTCAGAGGAGACAAAAACGGACCGCGATATCTTGTTTCAAAAGTGTTCGATGTAAACGCGGAGTCTAAAATCGAAGACATTCGAGATTTGGAGGAAATAAAAATTCCTTGGGGAACTGGAATAGTTGGTTACACCGCTGCAACCGGTGAAACTGTCAACATTGCTAATGCTTACGAGGTAGGTGAATTAAATGTTGTTTTGCAAATGTGATCAGACGATTTATGTTTACTTCACCGAGTATATTCGTTGTAGGAACTGCATTTCATTTTGTAACAAGAGAATGGTGCGGCGGTAAAGGAATGTAGGAAGTCGCTTTATGTGTCATTTGCAACTGCCTTGTGCAGCCGATCTGTCGCTTTGATGCGTGAGTGTTTTCGTGAAGCACTAGATTTCTTCCCATCGATTCGCTTGCAGGTCAATCTAAAAATATTTGTGTCGATTCCCTATATCGCTTGTGCATAATCGATTAACAGTCTAATAGCTTCTAAGCAGGGTTACTTTATTGGAAATGGTAAAACAGAGTAACCGATAGTTTAAGTCGTTTAGTTAGATAGAATCCTTTCCTCATCTCGAATCTTGAGTGTTTACGTGAGCAAGACTTGGTTTCGGCGCGTGTTATATACGTCGTTCTCTTACAAGCTTTCGTGTTGTGAAGTCTATGTTTGTGTCATTTACGCTCTGTAACTCATCAGGGTTGCTATCCTGGTTCTCTCTTAGTTTGATCAGTAGAAAGGAGCGAGTTTCCAAAAGGTAATATGTAGGGCAAGGCTGATTACTTTGGCTCGCTCGTTGTTCTTGCGGCAAACAAATTTAAATTTTGACTTGCAAATCAGGCGATGAATCATTCGTGAATCGGATACCGAATGTATATGTGTGTGTTGAGTACATTTCGTCGTTTATGTTAAGCGCTACGTACAATGATTGTTTGAAACATAAACGTTTTGAAATTTGTTTATTTCGTAGACGAATCACGATATTTGGATTTCAAATCAATTTTGATCATACTCGTGCTCTCTATCACCTTCTTCGGGGCGTTACATACATGTATTTTAATTATAATTGCAGCTTTTGTTGATGTGAGCAACAGCATATCTCTTCGATAAATTTCGGTACATAATATATTTGAGCAGCACAAAAGGGTGTTTTGGGGCTGGTTAATGCATATTCAGCTGGGCAGCTCTTTAATTCTCAATGGAAATTTTTCCAACTAACACCTTGTTTCGCTGGAACTGACCTCTATAGCACACGAAACCCATCGACACAGAACATTAGATTCTGTCCTCTAATTATTCCTTAACACGAAGCTTATTACCAAAGAGTGTATTTGAATGAGGTATATGAAGTATTTTTAACTGTCTGGTACAAAACTTTTATTTTGTCTATGATAATACGAATACTTCATCTTACATGAATTGTTTGTGCATGTGACACTATAAATAACTCAATGTGCATTTCTTGGCCTCATCAAATTTTTATGTGAAGTTTTTGCGAGAACATTCTAACAAGAAACGGTGTTGACAAATAAACAACATAAAAGTGTGCAGCTAGGGGTATCGATAAACTGCGTCAAGTTTATCCATATACTAACATTGTAGTTTTCTGAAATGAATATCCATGCATACAAACCTTAATTAGTATTGGACCTTAGACTAGGATGGAATATTTGGCATGTTTACCTATACATATACCAAGCGTAAAATATTTTCGACCAGTAATTAGCATGTATCAGACGAAACATTACACTGTTTAACTCTTCAAGCTCAAATAATTTGGTGATGAAAGATTGACTCTGTTATTTCTATTTGAAACTACTTATTAATAACTTCGTGTATGTTTGTACATAAATTATCCTCTAGTATTCCCTCTCTATCAAAACTGACAACTGTCATGCGTCATGTATTTTTGTATTTTTAAGCAAACTAGTTTGATATGATTATTGATAGGTAGGACTTAAATTATACTGTCTTGTAGTTTACATAGGATCAATGGATATGTTTGGGTGAATTTTATTAGTTAGTAGTACATTATATTAATTATATACAGGGTTGAAAATTCTGTCCTTAGTTTATATTCTTCCCATTTAATACAGTAACTAAATGTCTAACCAATATAACGTAAAACCAGCAGAATTATTTCATATCCCCAAGAAAACATGGTAGGAAGGAGAGTTTTTTGTTTTGAGTTCTTTGCATGGACCAATTAAAACCTTTGTAGCCACTGCTGTCCGAGAACCTGGACTTGCAGGCAAGTCTCAAGCTGGTTTAATTAACAGCTTGGCAGTCTTGTAACAATATCAATGGCTGTTTTAATTTGAACCTGTGATGCATACTGCGGTGTGACGTCGTCAGAGACATCTGCCGTTTGTTATTTATCAGCAAACACTAGACGTAGTTTTTCGAAATAGTTTGTTTTTCTCACTCTGCTTTACCATTTTATTGATATTGCACCACGCGTCAGAAAACTAGTTGGGTACACTGCACTCAAAATCAATTTTCTTTTGTTATTTGAGGACACGGAATGCTGTTGTTTTAGTGTCTCTGGCTCCAGTCCCCCTAAGGCTCAAGTTTTAGTTGCCATGGTAACAAGATTAGCCACATGCATGGTCAAAACACAAGTAAACTTAATTCCTCTCCCTCAAACTTTTTAGACTTTGTTTTCATGTATATTCCTTCCCTTCCATTTTGGAGAAAAAAGTCTCTGGAGTCTTACTAAGCATCACGATACTTTCTATTTTTTTTTTTAAAGAAGAAGATTAAAAAATTTTGAGGCTGCTTGAGGAGGGATTAAAGTTAGATTTGGGGGATAATGAAATAGTTAAGAGGAAGGTTTTAAAACAAACAGAGTACTACATGGCCACTTTAATCTTCTCGTACTAAAAGTATTTCCCACTTGTTCACTTCATTCACTTAAGAGAAATACTTTTTGTACTTGAAGATAAATTTTTTGTCCCAACACATGTACAGGCATGTAAATTCTTCCATTAAGAATCTAATTCTTGCTGGTTGTACTTGTTCTGCAGGACTCAAGGTTTAATCAGGAGATTGACAAGAAAACCGGGTATAGAACAAGAAGCATATTGTGTATGCCAATCCTGGACCATGAAGGGGAGGTAACACATTTTAAATAAGCTGGAACCTGACATAAAGATTTTCAGACAATACAACTTATGTGAAAGCATAGTGATAACAGGGGTAATAATTAAGCCAGGTATCTTTATGAGAATTTTGCACTTTTTTGTTGCATGGGGCCTTGGTCAGTGATGGTTTGGTCATGGCCAGACAAACTTTAGACAAAATTGACTAATATTAATATTAAAGAAAAGTTCTTTTGAAGTTATATATAATTATATTTGTTATTAAAGTGTTGTAATTTTTTTTGTCTATTTCTTTTATTTTTATTTTAATATTTTTTAAATTGTTTTCCTAATTAGGCAATTTTAACTTGTGAGTGGCCTCATGCTGTAACAGAGAATAATAATTAATGTAGGTTTTACCAAGAAAAATTGCTTTAAAGATCGGAGGATTTTGGGATCACTCTGTCAATAATTATTATTGACAGAGTGTTTCCCCAAATCCTCCTCTTTGTCTGTGTGTGGCACTCCAGTTTTCATAAGTACTCTATGTGCATGTGTGCATGACTTCATGTACTTAGTTGGTGATACTAGCTTACCGGTTTTTAATCTGATAGGTGATTGGTGTTGCACAAGTGATTAACAAATCTCATCACTCAGTTGAGCAGACCTTCACACACACAGATGAGAAGGTAATAACTTAAACCCTGTGTTGTATTGTTACCACAAATGTGTATAAGTATAGATACAAGTCCACATCCAGAAGAAAAGGCATTAAGGTGTTAAGGCGTAAGCAAACTCTAGGGAGGGGTGTGCTTCTTTTGCAAATTTAGAAATTTGTATTTGTAGAATTGCCTTAAAAGCTAAAATTATAGAATTATAGTGTGTATTCCAGGGCTAAGACCTTCAAAGGCCAACTAGCACTATTAAACCCTGGGTTAAACTTCTGACCTCTGTTCTGAATGTTTCTATGCAACCTTACAGAGACTGGTTTGTGCTGTAATTTTGGAACTGACTAGTTTGGAACTTTTTCAACTAGTGCAGAACGCATTGACTTAGTAGCTTCTCAACCTTAAACTCAGAAACCTTTGCTTTGAAATATATGGCTGACAGAGAGAACTTCCTAGATTGAAAATTGGCATTCAAATCAAAATATATAAACAAGGCTGCTTTGTTGATAATTAAGATTTGCTGCATAGTTAGATTATTATTGAAACTGGGTTTATATAAACTTGCTTGATGTTTTGTTGTCCAAATCAATTTTTTCCACAATTTTTATTTTTAACAATGAATGTGTCTCAGTTTCCTTCAAGAGGGCTACTAGCCTGAGATAGATTAGGCTGGGGTGGGGGTCTAGAATTTCTGAGGGGTTGCATTTCATGTAAATAAGAAGGTATTATAATTATATGTGAAATTATAACTATAGGACCTTTGTTAGCAGAAAGTACATGCAGAAAATTAATTGTGCCATTATTAATAGCTAACTCTCCTTACTCAAATTATGGCCCTAGACTTTTTAGATTGTATGTGCCCTTGAGCAAGAAAAGTACATGTCAACAATTTTCAAGAAATACATTTTTGAAATGTTTTATTACTCAACTACAAACCTTACACAGTTTGGTCTTACATAATTGTAAATGCATGTTAACTTTACATTTTGATTTTTGGTCTAGATATTTGCAAAGTATCTTGTATTCTGTGGAGTTGGAATCAACAATGCAGAGCTCTATGAACGATCCATATTGGAAATTAGAAGAAATCAGGTAAAATTAATAAGTACTGTTTATGCATGGCATAATTTATCTATTATATCTTCTTTATTTGATGAATTAGACAAAGTCACAATTTTTTCCTAAACCAGGACATTGTAGTTTTGGGCTTTAAATGTGCTCATGTACTTCATTCTTAAAACCATGGATAAAAATGATAGCCTAAGCGATGCTTTTCAGGAAACATGAAAAGTACTGAAGTGTAAAAGTGTTCAGTTGATTTTAAAAGAGGGAGGAGAAAACTACAGAAAAACATGCTCGTTTTTTGCTTCCCAAAACATACAGTTTTTCTAAGGTAACCTCAGTTTTTCTCTGCAAACCCCTAGAAGATACCAAACTGAAAATTTTGATCCCTAAAAATATGATGAGCATCCCTATTTGAACAATAGAGGGAGTAACCCCCCACCTTCCCCCCCTCTTCCCCCGCGGAGGTTCATACCCTAGCTATATAAGCCAAATAACAAAATTGGCAATGTTAAACATAGAATCAAATTTTCAAAACTAAGAATTATATAATTAGTATTAATAGTCACTCCACTTAGAAATGGAAAAGGGGAGGCATCAAAGACCTTATGTAAACCAAAAGACTGAGTATGGCAAACCAGCAAATTGGAGACTGAAGATGAGGCACATTTCTTATTAAGATGCCCACTACACCAAATACTACAAGAGACTTTATTCGAGAAAATGAAGTTAATAGATAATTTCTATGCAAATACAGCATCCTAAGACATGCTCTTCCTCAAACTTATTAACCCAGTGAGGAAATTAAGTATGAGAGAAATAGCAATATTCATATTAGATTGTTTTGAAAAACAAACACAAGTAATTTCTGCCCCAGGAACAAATAAAATTTTGATTATAAATAAAAAAAGATACAGTAAATGAGTATTTTCACAATTAAAAAGTTATTAGGATTGTAACCAGTATTGTACCTTAGTAGTAGCACAAGGAGCTAATGAAAGATCTTGTCTCTCAGTCCTTACATAATAGGTGTTAATTGAGTCATTAAAATTGTATTCATACATTGATCATTCAGGTAAACCACTCACGACATATATTCTAGAAATTATTGTTTGTGTATAATTTTGTTCCTTTTAGGTCCTTTTGGATCTTGCAAGAACAATATTTGAAGAACAAAGCACCCTTCACAACATTGTTCATAAGATTATGATGATTACACAGTCGCTATTGCAATGTGAGAGGTGTTCTGTTCTTCTTGTAGACCCAACCTCCAAGGTAATTAGAGTTTTAATAATTGTTAGCTATCAATGTAATGGTGCATAATTATATAGTTTTAAACAATTTGCCAATTTATAACAACCACTACAAGAATCAAAATTCTTTGGTTTTGCCTGCATAAATTCTATGTAATTTGTAATGGCCTGGTTTGCATGGTGTATCAAAAATTGTGTTTACAACTATTACTTTAACTACCAAAATATTTAGACAATTAAACTTTCCGATAAAAAAAGGTCAGAAAGTTTAAAAATATACTTAATTTTTAAGTGTTGGTGGTCAGGAAATTCAATCCGTTGAAATGGATTTGAAGCAATTGTACAACTCCAACTTATCATCTTCTGAAACAGTTTATTTATGAGCATGTCACAAGCATTTCCTAAAGTTAGAGTGAGAGAGCTTAACTACTAAACAGTCCTTTTAATGACACTAAAGATAGCAGACTGAAGTAACACTGCCCAGGCTTGTTTTTGTAGGTGCATGTTGTCTATAAAGCAGTAGTTTTATTGACTAATCTATGTTTGTCCATACTTTATATCAGAGTAGAAATGTTTGAAAGTTTTTCATCCAAAATTTAATGTCGAGAAATTTTGAGATACAGATGTTTTTGTTCTAAAAGTATAGAAGCAACTATAAACCTTTGAAAGACTTAAAATGGCCAGGTCTAACTATGTATGTATGTTATATTTATATTGAATATTTTTGGAAAATTTTTGTGTACTCAAATACCACTGAAGAAGCTTCTATTTTGGTTGGCAAAGGGGGGAGTTAACTATGTAATGTTGGCATATGCATGTTGTGTTTTTTTATTCAGAAAATGCCAACTTACTCACTACTACTTGAAGAAAGTGCAAATTTTTTATGAAAGTGGACTTGACATAATTTATGTATGTTGCTTATTTCCAGGAAAAACAAAAGCTACAATGAAAGAACTAGAAAGTCTTTTGGGAGGAAGTAAAGAGGGGGATGGTGGGTGGGGTTGAGGAGGGTAAACCAGCTCAAACTGTAGAAAAAAAATTATCCTTATGGAGTAGGAGACGGTAATGGAAGTGTGAGGCGGGGGGGGGGGGGTTGTCTCACTTTTCTACTACTTCTATGCCATACTACATTGCCCAAGAAAAAAATTCCTCACACACTTTCATAACTGAACTGAAATCCTAACAAGGAGGGAGGGGTAATGTGGTGAGCGATGAGGTTAAGGGAAATTTATCTCTGGAAGGGACACTATTTTTCCTCTTTTTGTAGGAGATGTGGATATTCTGAAGTTTCACAGTGTGTTGAGAGTCTTTCTGCCTTGTGTTTAATGTTTTGTTTGATTAAAGAAGTTTTTTTGTTGGATATTACAGACACTGTTTTCACAAGCATTTGACCTGGAAGCTAGAGACTACTTGGATAAGGATGATCAATCAGTTGTTAGGCACAGATCATGGTATGGTTGGAATTATTGTTCGGGTTGCTTGCATGTATGGGCGTATTTGTCAGTATGAAGAAACTCAAGTGCTGTTTGTCGTGCTTTTACTTTTTCTGCTAAACATCCAGTTTTCAGCAATTCAATAAAAAAAACATGGTTGGTCTAATTCATACTGTGTTACGATTCTATTAAAGAATCCAAGGTCCAAGTGAATATGTGATCTAGGCAGTATATAGAATATGTCCATCTGCTTTCACTACTTCTTCTTTAAATAAGTTTCTCCTAATTATTGCAGTAGTAGCACAGAAGTTCGATTTCCAGTAAATATTGGAATCACTGGTCATGTTGCAACCACAGGAGAAGTAAGTAGTTAGAATGAGATTTGAGTTTGAGAAATGTTCGTTTTTTGCTGGCAGGGAGACCCGTATTGAGAAAAACTATGATAAAGGTTTGGCCTTTTTCCATACATAGGCCAAGGGCTTAGTTTTTCTCGATATGGATCTCCCAAATGATGATTTTATTTTTTACCCAGTTCTGGGTTAATTTTGCACATTTTACATTACCAAAGTGAACGTCTTCCCTCTTTTATAATTTTCTCAACCTAGCCCAGGTTCCTATTACAGGTGAGTACTTATCAGAAAAGGGTGGGTTTTTAAAACCAATGGTAGCATTCACTGTACTAAAAAGTGGGGAGGGGTCAGCAGGTACAATGAATAACTTTGGTAAATGGTTTGAACTCAGGAGTAACAGTAGATTAAATTGTCCTGCCAAGTTAGTGAGAAGGACTGTTTTTTATGTTAGCGACTGATTTTTGACAACCTTTGCGAACGTCATCTTCAGAATCAAGTCAGGAAAAGTTTGTCAGTTGGTCAGTTAAGTTGTAATATGAACCCCACTAACATCAACAACAGTTCTTCTCATGAATACACTAACGCAGATAATCTCACCAAATGATCTAATGAATAATGTTATACATTGTGAAGGACTAAAAGCAATCTATTGGTAACACCAGGTTCTTGTTTTTTAACACAGACATTAAACATTCCTGATGCCTATGCAGATGAAAGATTTGATCCCTCTGTAAGTCAACTATTTGTCAGTACCTTGTTTTGCTTTTTTGTCTCTTGAGTGATTGTCTGTCAGGCATCATTTTACAACACTTATTGGTGTTCATCTTGTTTACATGTGTTATTTTTAAAAACTATTGGAAGTACTTCAGTTTGTTTAACTGAGTTATGTACTGTGTCCAACAATTCTGTTCAGTTTGAATTAAGGATGAGTAGCTTTCAAGAACTATTTAAAGTTTGCTTCAAGCTCAATTTTGATACCCATAGAGTCACCTTATTGATAATTACTTCACTACACTACTACAACATCTTCCTTTGTGCGTGTTTTGGACAAACTACGCAAAATGTTCTGAATAGATTTTTCCTCAAAATTTAACCCCCTAGAAACAAAATCAAATTTTTTACTTTACTTTTACTATAAGAACTTAAAACTGGTATTATTGATATTTTCAATATTATTTTGTTGTCATTAATATTATTGTTTTGTGCAATAAAAAAATTAACTGGTAGACAGCCAAATTACCATATCTGCAGGTAATAAAATATTTGTCTTATATGCATTCAAGGATAAGTGCTAACTAAAATTGGTTTCTTTTTCTAACAGGTTGACCAGGTGTCAGGCTTTAAAACAAATACCATCCTTTGTATGCCCATCAAGAACAGTGGTGGTGAAATAATTGGTGTGAAAATTGTTTTGTTTTAACTGTATTTATATGCTGATCAAAAAAATCGATAGAGTCAGTTGAAAAGGCTTTTTTTAGAATTCTGCCATTTTCAAGTGTAGAAGTCGTCAGGGGTATAGAGCTGCAGTAATATTTTTCCTGGTGTACGCATATATGTAAGCAAACAATTTAACTTTTATGCATGGTTAACCTGGCAGGGTAGAGCACGAGAGAGAAAAATCTAATTTTATGGTTGATATAGTACTTGAATTGTAGCTGTTACACTTACAAAGGAGTTTTTTTTTCTACCAGAGTTCGTTCACCTTAGACTTTCAAAAATCCAGGGTTTTCCACTTCCAGGAATGTCTTTTCGTTTTTCCAGGGCTTTTCTAGGGCTCATTTAACCCAGATAAAAGTAATAATGTTCACAATCACCTGTTTATACAACGTTTTAGTTGTTAATGTAGTGAAAATTCGTTATTTTGTATTGAACTTTAAATGTATTAACGACATGGCAAATTTAAGTCTAAAACCTTAATTTTTACTTGAAACAAAAAAAATGCATTGTTTAGCGAATTTAGTTATTTAAATGAAATTCTATAAACTTTTCCAGGACTTAATAAGAAAATTTCCCGGGTTTTTCGGGTTTTTTCGTACATATTACTGTTACGACTATTGTAATCATATTGTCGTATTTCTTACATCGGTATGTTAGCAAAGTGGATAGGAAAGAGTTATGATTTACATACGCTCATGCGAAAGAAATTAGTAATAAAGTGGTGAATTAAATCTAGTTTAACATAAATTTTAATATTGTATGCTATACTGTTGTCCTATTTCAGGTGTTGTCCAATTATTGAACAAAATCGATGGGATGCCTTTCAACAAGAATGACGAAAATCTGTTCGAGGTATGAAGGTTGACGTAGAAATAGAGGTGCGACCGTCTCTGAAAACTTTGAAAAGTAAAAAAAACTTTCTAAATTTGTTGGTATCACCACACATCCAGAACGCGGTAATGTCTCGGGTTTTTTGTTTACACTACAGACAAATAACAAATATGTACATTAATAAAAGATTAGTATTTATTTCATGTCTGCTCGTTTCAAGAAATTTTAATTGTTATGTGTCTGCTCGATTCAATTTGTGGTTGATCCCGTTCTTTGTCGACTCCCGCCCCGTGTGTGTTTGTTAAGCGACAAACATAACTTTTGGTTAAATGTCTAAATAACAATTCTAAAACGTTGAAATTACCAGTAGTCGATACCGATTAAACTGATAATAACAGTAGTACTCACCGAGCCGTCTCGCGGATTTGACTGTCTCTTGAAGGTGACCTCGTGGTCACATGACTGCACGGGGTGCCCAGCCAGTCTGCAACATTTGAACAGATGAGTTAAAACAGGGTAAAAAGTTGAAAAACTTTCCTAATTTATCAATCTATTAAGGGAATTGCATTAAGTAGTGTTTTACAAGTATATTATAGATACTCTAATTCAAATTCGATTGATTCGGTATTGTAATAGGCGCGTCGTCAGAGAATAAAAGGCTTTTTAGACTTGATTTTGGCTAAATCCGGAGATTATTGTTGTTCTGATAATATATATTAACGCGAATTTTTGTTATTTTCCAGGCGTTTGCCATCTTTTGTGGTATGGCAATCTACAATACCGTACTGTATGAGAACGTACATAAAGCAATGGCAAAGCAGAAAGTTGCACTTGAGGTACGCATTTTTGCCTGTTTTGCCGTAGAACATCTCATCATTTTTTGCGCTAAAGGACAGGAGTTACTCGTGCCTCGAAAGCGAGGCTGGCGTAGATCAGATATCAGAGACCTGAAGCAACGAGCAGTGAACACATCTGCACGTCGGAATGCACCGTGCTTTCCTCCAGTTTGCCTTCGTCTTGAAAACTTTCAAGTTTCAATTTGGGAGTTCTTGCGAGGGACCGAATTAGCCCTATTTTGAGATGCTAGTGAGATGTCTGCATAAATTATCTCTGAAACGTTGTCATAGGTCAATAATATATTTGTTTGTATTCCAAACTCATGAATATTAACTATCTCTTGTTATGAAATTATTTTAACAGCATTTCGCTCATGATTTTGGAATACAAACAAGATAATTAAACCCACCTCATTTTATTATTGAGTTATGACATCATTTCAGAGATGATTTAAGCAGGTATCTCTCTGGTACCTCATAAAAGGCCCTATTCAGTCCCTATTATACAGCTTGCAACCACGAGAACGACCTAAAGAAAATTTTGTCATTCATCATTTATCTTAAAGAAGAACACTTTATAAGTAATTTTTGTCAACAAAGCGTAACGTCACCATGATTATGTAGCTCCCGTTTGGATTGGCTAGTTACCAAAAACACATACTGTGAATATCTGACGCGTCTTTACATTACCTTGCATATCGATAATTTTTCTCGCAGCTGAGTCATTTCCCCGAGACAAGTGATAAACTGCGAAGCACTTCTTGTTCATTCTGTATTGTTCAGTTAAAGATTGAAGCACGGTAAAGTTTTACAAAGAAGCCAGCAATCAAGCCCGAGCCTCAGCTTGTTCTTAAATTGTTCTTAAATTTTGGCCAATCTGAGCCTCGTTGTTCTTATCAAGTTGTTCTTTTAAAATAAAAGTGTCTAGTGTGCAATAAAAACTTAAACAATCATGCCAAAGTTATGTTGATTCGATTAACTGATCGTTTTTCAGTTTGCCTTATTCTCACAACACGCACGTTTTAAGTTATAAACTAACTTTTAATTTAATCTTGTGTTAATTGACTGTTAAAAAATGTTGCTTGCAAGGTTCTCATGGGCAGTGAGATGTAATGTTTCTTGGGCTCTTGTTTCAGGTTTTGTCATATCACTCGTCAGCACCAATAGAGGAGGCCAAGAGGTTGAAGGTTCGTTTTTTGCACGACCTGGTTTTATTTCAAAACTCAATAAGTGTGCATACGTGAACATGCTGCTAGCGCCAGTCACCGCTTTCAGAAATTTTAAGTTGTTTGATGGGAAACAATGTTTGCTCTTTAACTCCAGCGTATACCTTGGGCTTAAAGCTAAATCTTTTCTCGAGCCAAGTTTCCCATTCGGGAATTCGGCACCCAGCGGGATCTGGACCTCGTTTATACAGCTGAGTCGACTGGAACAAGTCGGGTAAAGTGCCTTGCTCACGGACACAACATAGTGGTCTGACCGGGGCTCGAACTCGCGACCCTAGGATTACGAGTCGAACACGTTAACCGCTCGGCCACTGCGCCGC
>JAOBAT010080897.1:0-19499 GCA_026413305.1 Hydrozoanthus tunicans | reverse complement strand
AGGAAAACCTAAATTAGCGCTCACGGGCCTTCGGGGCCTGGTAATTTCAATGAAAAGTCAGTCAACTTTGACTCTTGTGTACACGCAACTGCTTTATGCTATGGAGCTGACATTTCTCACAAAATTAAACAGACAAATCCGAAATTTGACGTTTGTCCACGAGTATTTGATTTTCTCAGTTACTGTAGCGGCTCTTAAATTAACGAGCAGTCGCTCTCAGTTTGCCATCGGTCATTACTTTGCTGATGGCGATGCAGTGGCCGAGCGGTTAACGTGCTCGATACACAATCCTAGGGTCGCAATTTCGAGCCCCAGTCAAACTGCTTTGTTGAATCCTTGAGCAAGACATTTTACCGACTAGATGATCCAGTCAGCTCAGCTGTATTGATGTGTACCAGCTTTTGGTTGGGCTAACCTGCGTGGAATTAGTGTTTTGTCCAGGAGGGAGAGGTGGGGGCTCAGGGGGGAGGGGTCAAAAACTCTCATCCGCTTAGAACTTTAGAAATCTGGAGATAAGCTCGAGAAAGGATTTATCTTTCAGTTCATTTACATTTACACTTCGCTCCAAAGAGCGGGACTACAGTCCGAATTCCAGTATCTTTCATTTTTCCACAGAGTACAACGTCAGATATTAGTTACTTAATTGGTTACATTGGATGACTGTTAAAGATGTAGCTACTGTTTGGACAACCCTTCTACCTGACGAAGGCAATAAAAAGCTAGTATTTTCAGTATTTTTTATCAAAAAAAGTTTCAAAGTCCCTATCAAGCTTGATTTTTTTACTTTTTAGATTAAAACTGTTGTCATCTATGGACTCAAAATTCGAATAACCAAAGCAATTTTTCTCGGCTTAGTGTGCTTTTTAATCAAGAAAAGATCGGAATGTAAATTTTGACCGAGCAGGCCGGGGACTGGTAACCTGTGACTTAACAACAGTGAGTTATGTGGTTTTTGTTTAAAAATACTCGTTTCTGTTAAAAAAATGTCATAAAATGTTTATTTTAAACATTTTCAAGGGAATTCATTGATTAAAGTTATAAGAATGTGACTATTGTAGCCAGATTTGAATTTTTTGAGATAAAAAGATTGTCTCTGCTTCATGCCTCGTGCTACGTCGTCAATACACGCTTCAAGTCAAAAATATATAGGCGAGAAAAGGTTTTATTTTCGAAAATTACTATTTTAAAGGGTTCCTACTTTTCATCTGGAACTTAAAAAATATGCTTGATAGGGACTTAAACTTGTTTTCAAACTCTTTGAGCACTTTCTTCATGTCTCCAGACATTAGTGAAGAGATTATGGAAAAATACCGATCAATGGCTCGCCAGAAAGACGAAGTCCCGTCTGGAGAGGCGGCGGGTGACGAGGACTGTGAAGAGGAGGACGACGATGTGTTTGATGAAGTGTCTAAGTTTGACGACGCCAAGAGAAAACTGAGAATGGTTCTGTGTCGGGCAGACTTCCAGAGTCTTCCATGGCTCATGTCAAATGAACGGCAGGGGCGTAGAAGGTATTGTGAATGGTAATTTATAACCCACAACTAGAGAGATTGGCGGGTTATGTTCCTAGTGACCAGGGGCCGGTTGTTCGAAAGCCGATTAACTTTAAACCAGGATTAACTCTTAACTAAACCTATTGGTTGTCATGGTAATTAACCCTGGATTAGGGCTAATCGTCTTTTGAACAACTGGGACCTGGTTATCCTAGCTGGTAAGCCGCCAGTCTGTTTTGCGTGACAATTCTCGGACAATTAAACATGATTAAAGCTTTTTTTAGGTTTTGTTAGGTTTGAAAATTTTTATGTTGGTATTTTGGGGACTTTTCGGACGGTTACGGTATCAAAAGTACTCAAATCCGTGACTGTGGCTTGATCACAATAACTGGTAAGAGAAGATAATTACGTGATAATAAGGACAAGGAGAAAACTCGGAAAAAATCCGAGCCCCAGATGGGGTTTGAACCCACGACCCTCCGTACTCTAGTGGGATGCTCTAACCACTTTTTCGAGAAAATTAATTACCCGAAAAAAAAAATTGTGTTTATAGGTGGAAACTTTAAAGATCGAAATGCCCAGGGTCTTTTAGTTGACCTCTTGCCGTGAATTTCAGAGACAAGGACGGCAACATCAACAACTACCGCTTACAAAAAACAACCTTCTGGTTTGCCTTTTTCGACCACGTCTGGCTCAATTGCCTTTTCTTTTGTTGTAGTTAAGTCTTGTGAACAGAAAAATATTTTAAGTTTCCTTTAATTAAAGGTAATAAAATGTTGAGAAAATTTTCGTTCGTCGTTCACATAGTCTTTAAGAATTCCGAAATTAAGCCGGTTTTCACGTTGTAATTTGGAGACAAAACGAGCAGGTTACCAGCGCGGTGTTTTCAAACGTGCAGCTATTGTATTCACTATTGTTTTCTGCCGTCTGGAACGTTTCTGTCTTCGTTGCTTAAGGTTCCTATTACATGTTGTTCTTCCTTCTTTTTCTCTCTTCGTATTTTTAAAATTGCGGCTAACTGACAAACCAAAGCAAATATGTACAGATCTCTGTCTACCGTTCGTCGTCGTCAGAAAGGAGTTCAAAACCGTCCTCGTTGCTTAAAGTTCCTATTACATGTTGTTCTTCCATCTTTTTCTCTCTTCGCTTTTTTTTAATTGCGGTTAACAAATCAAAGCAAATATATACAGATCTCTGTCTACCGTTCGTCGTCGTCAGAAAGGAGTTCAAAACCGTCCTCGTTGCTTAAAGTTCCTATTACATGTTGTTCTTCCTTCTTTTTCTCTCTTCGCTTTTTTTTAATTGTGGTTAACAAATCAAAGCAAATATATACAGATCTCTGTCTACCGTTTGTTGTCGTCAGAAAGGAGTTTAAAACCAGGCCAGGCTCAAGACGTGTGAGAAATTCGATCTCAGTTTAAGCACCAAGTACAGTACACGCAAGTTCCAAACGACAAAAGCTTATCATCGTTTTTGCCAATTTCGAAACCTATTTAGACATACTTTATTCTTCTATATGAAGACAAATAACAGGAAAAGGGTCTCGTGGAACTTACAGGAATCGAATAGTTCATAGAGCGAATCCAACTACTTCGAGCTTGCCTCTGTCGATGGATTAGATCATTTAAAGGTTGAATTAGGAATTAAGCAATACTTTGGAAGAAACTAGCTTTAAAAACTAAGCAAAAAAAACGAAATAGCACTGATAATACGGGCCTGCGCAAAAGCCAAAAATTCGAGATAGTGTTTTTTCTGTGACAAAAACTCGGCTGACGGCATTTGCTGTGAGCACTGTTTTTGGTCGATTCAATTTCTCTAGTCTATATAATTTGAACTTAGTTTGAAGTGCTATCCTACAATGTGTGTGAAACAAAAAAAAAACCAAAAACTCAAACCAGCATAGAAATGTGTCTTGAAAGTAGAGCGAAACTAAGGCCAAATCAGCTTTTTGATTAAGTTCAAGTCAAGTCTTGAAAGTCTTAAATCTAATTAAAGAGCAAATTTGAGTTGCCAAGCATTTTGCAGGTTGGTTATAATTATAGTCTATTTAATGGCATTTCCGAATTGCCAGCGATGAGTCTTGTGGGGATTTTAAATGTGGCACGCGCAAAAACACTCAATCGGCTAGATTTTGCCAAACGATTGAAGGACCCCTTTTCCTGTTAACGCCCTAGGTATATATGTTATATATACACTTAAAATTTTGGCTCCCTTTAGGGTCTCACATTTTTCTTTGTAACAGAACATTGTATTTACCCCATGTAGGAGCTTCCTATCCCGAAGTGTTGCACGGGAGTTGATGACGTTTCTCCACGTGCAACTTGCCGAAGCAATCAATCTTCAGGATCGCTCTCTCGCTGCACAGCTTCACGAGACCATTAGAAGCGTCAAACACCTTGCAGAGCCAAGGTAAGGGCCGCGGCTACGAGTGCAGTGTTGAAGCATTTGCTGTTTTGTTTCTAAGCCGCTTATCAGGTAACTTTCGCAGTTGGTTGATGAACACCGCAACATGAAGCCAAAGCAAGTTGCCAAATACCACCGAGGAAGCCCCCAAAATTTCGAAACCTTGTTCAGAGTCAATCAACAGTCATACCTTTTTTCCTATGCATTACATATTCAGGGTTCGTCCAGGTCCTTCAAAACCTTAAAAGTCCTTAGTTTTCACTTTCCAAAATTTGAAGACTCAAAATTCCTTAAATTTTACAAAACTCAGTCGTGGTCCTTAAAAAGTTCTTAAAGTTTTGCTTTTTCACTGAAATTGGCCTTTTGTCTGAATCACGAGTCATGTACTTAGCTTACAAATAAACTGTTTATTGAGTGTGAATGAAGACTACACTGTTATCATAAAAAGTGCACAGTAATAGTTCTGCTTACGCAATGCTAAATCAAACCTTTGCAGTTCTATAGACTTTAGTGTCAGGTCCGTGAATAACAACAGCTAAAACGCGCCTGTCATGTTTTAGGTTAGTTCTGGTTGATGTCCCATGGTTCAAGTCCTTGAAAGCCAATAATCTTACCTTAAAAAGGCCTAAAAAAAGTCCTTAAATTTTACTTTGAGAAAAGCGGACAAACCCTGGATAGAAATCGGTTTCCTCAACAGCATCCAGAAGAAGAGAAGGACTACTCAGTGGTTGGGGTGCCGATTTGTATGCGTTTGTTCCAGGTCAAACCCGACTCTAACGACTGACCGGAATTGGCTTGGTGATCCCAGAGTCAAATCCACTACGCTTGTAAATAGCCAACTGGTCTGCCTTGGCCGCAAAGCAGTTTGGATTATTAACTATATTTGCGTTTATTCGGGAATTTTTTACTATGACACCGTAAAGCCCTTTGGGGAAGTTGTCATTTCGTATTCATTGTTGTTGTTGTCATTCTTATCCATAGCGTATTTTTATATATAAAATAGCATGCACAGCAAGCGGTTTTGCCGCGCTAAGTCGGGCGAGAGCAAAAAAACGGCTTCCTTTTTTCGTTTATTGCTCTCGCCTCAATTTCCGCACGGCCAAGAAGAAAATCTCACCAAAACCTAACGGAAACGCTTGCTGTGCGTTCTAATATAAAAGCAACAGTTAGATGTGAGATGAAATAACAGTTTTGTGGCTATTGTATTCATAGACGGTAACCCACAAATATAACCGTCCACGTGAATAAATGATGTGAGGCCTTCATAACAAGAAGCCAGAGATTATCATCAAATACCACAAAAAGCTCACCATTTTTTAAACTCACGGTACTCAGTATAGTTTCCATATTCTGTCGCTTACTTTTTCAAGCAACCATTTTTAAATTAAAATTTTGATTTTCTTTTTTTTTTTAGAATTAACCTGTATCACTGGCTAAAAACTTGATAGAACGCAGAAATAAAAACATACCAAACTAGATTCTCAACTTTCACTTGAAAAGCACCTTTTATTTTGATAATGATGAGTTATTCCGAGTACGAAAATTTTAATAGGCCTTATGCATGTTTACGTCAAACGCCCCAAAGCCTCGCTTTCGAATCACGAATGTAAGAATATTTTCATAAATCAAATCCCAAACGGTGCACAAATGAAAAGAATTCCTTCGTGAACACGGTTTGCACGTGCAAAATGCTCACACCTATTTATTGAATACGACAAGGCTTGGGGGTAAATTAACTAGTTGGACGTAAACATGGCCTTTTTGAAGTTCGAAGATTTTAAGCAGCTCATTTGGCGTTGATTAAAAGCTTTAAGATTTCACTGCCTTCCATCTTAGTTCCGAAAAGCTGCTGGGCTCCCTGGAGGAGGATTACAAGAAGAGGTCTCCATACATCGCGTATCTGATCCAGAGCCGCCAGTCCTTGCTCACCATCCAAGCACAGCTTGAAAGAATGATGGAAAGAGTGGAGAGGTTAGTGGTGGCTTTCACTCCTCTTTAAAGCGCATTTACAGCGAAAAATGTTATCACTTCTGTCTTCAGTAGATAGACCTTGCTAAATGAGGAATAGCAGTGAAAAATCTCTTATGGTACTCGAGATATTAACATTTAAAGGAGAACTAAACCCTAAAATTATTTTTTGTCAAACAAAGTCTTTAAATGAGTGTGAAAACGGTATTAAAAAAATTCCCCGTATCGCGCTTATTTTCCGAGAAATTCTAGTTCAAAACACGTTACTTGCCGTCGCCCTATTTCTGAGCCGCCGGTACAATGATTGTACCGGCGGCTCAGAAATAAGGGTTAAGCGGAGAGAGAGGGAGGCAGGGACGTCACATAAGGGTAAGAATTGGCTCGGACTGAAAAAGTTTATCATTTGAGTGAGTTATCGCACACAACGTAAGTTGTAACTTTCACTCTTGGCTGTGTAAGCGAGCTTATTACAACAAAAACAGTTCAAGCGCTCGCTCGATCCCTATAACTTACGTCACACGTTACCTTCGTTTACCACTGACAAGTCGACAGGCGCCCACGTTCAATGACCCCAAACGACCCGAAACACGCACATACAAACTAGAATTTCTCGAAAAATCAGCGCGACACAAGAAAAAATATATATAGATGTGTTCTCAACATCTTGAAAGATTTCATTTAAAAAATGTTGATTTTAGGGTTCAGTTCCCCTTTAATGTTGTCAGCCGGTGACGTCACTTGTGTTTCCGACAAACCGTTCTATAGCAAGAATTCCTATTAGTTTCTAATGTTCGTTGTAATACCAACAAACTTGGTTCCAGGTCAAATGAAAATTTTCGAATTGATTAGCTTTTTTTTCGTCAAACCAGAAGTTGTGCAACATGTTACAAAATATTTTCTATTTTTCTTTCCATGTAAAAGAAAGAGCAAAGACATGGTTTGATTGTCTCTATGAAAGTTCTTTGAATAGCAGATTTTTTTTTAGTATTTTTAACACATATACGACAACTTTGAGTTGTTTAACTGACATGTTTCGGCAGCGTCTTCTTCCTTCGTCAGTGCTTTAATGAATTTGTTAATGGTAACTCATTAAAGCACTGATAAAGGTAAAAGACGCTGCCGAAACATGTCAGTTAAATAACTCAAAGTTTTCGTATTTGTGTTAAAAATACTAACAAGTCTGCTACTCAATCGACCATTTGGAAAGTTCGTTATTTTACAAATGGGGCCTGGAACTGAGTTTGTTGCCACTTGGCTAACCTGTGATGGGTTAGAATTCCTGAGTCAAAGACTCTCGTTCGATTTACACTACGAAACTGACCGGGGATAAGCGCCGACCTGATTGGCCACCTAGCTTGTATGATCATGTATTCTCTGCTGGTATATTGTGAACGTTAGCCAGAATTCGGTTTCTAATAATAATAAATAAGTATTTAAAGTGCTTATATCTAGAAATATTCAAAAACACTGATTACATTTTAAGAATGAAAATTAAAAATGGGGAGGTTTTTTAAACTAAGGCAAAAGCTGCTTTGAATAAAAATGTTTTGAGGTAATTCCCCAGTTTTGCATTGCGCATCTTTACTGCGCATATTAGAATCTTTAAAATGTTTACATATTTTTGTCATATTCTAGTGAATGTTGAGCTCTCGAAGACATATCGAAAAAATAATACAAAAAAGTAGTTTTCTTCATAATATATGGGGCTTTTTGTTTAACTCGGTTCCAGTCTCCCCTCGGAAATGGCGTAAAAAAGCACGTGTTTTGCCAGTTTTACTAGAGTTTCTCCTAAACAAGCACGGGTACCCCACAATTTTTTTTCGTTAATCAGTCAAATTTCAACACAACTCTCTGAAGAGAAAGAATAGGAAAAATCTGAGTGTTGCAAATGTGGAAAAATATAAAAAACATAGAAAAGAATACACTGTTTTTTTTAGGTATTGAAATATAGTAACAACAAAAATGCCTCCTTACCAATATTGTTTTTGCTGAAAATCACGTGAAAATCATTCTCTTAATCCAGGAGAACTCTTTAAGTTATCTTCCTTTATTTCCCTTACACTCCTCGATGTTATCTTGGTTGGCCACATAAGAAATTTATAGTTTTAACTTCAAGCTTACAACAGAAAAATAGCCCTGGAGGGGTTATTTGTATCAATCATATCTCAAAAGCTAACCCCGGCACACCCCTTTTTTATTCCATTTTTGCAGTTTGCATATATTGATTGACAAATGAGGAAAGTTTGACAAAAATCTAGGTGCAGGTTCTACTTCGATGGAATGACCTTAAGCTTTGTTTTAAAATTGTCCAGGCAGGTGGTGTTTTGAATGTGAGCAGGAAGCTCGTTCCAAAGTTTAGGCGCAGCAATGGAAAATGCGCCATCGGCAGCACTTCGTGTCGCTCTAGATAAAGTCCTTGGAACCTCCAGATGTAAAAGAGCTTGAGATCTGAGGCCAGGGTGTTTTGTATTTCTTCGGCAAATTAGTTAGGATAGGTAGTTAGGGCCATTTCCATGGATGCATTTGAAAACAGTGGTCAGAAGTTTGAACTTGATTCGGGCTTGGTTTGTACAACATCAACAAACATTGTTTTCTTCCTTGCTGAGAGCTCACAATATTCTTGTATACGTTCACAGAGATAAGATGATTTGCAACCGTTTTTTCACCTACACGTGTGTGAAGTTGTTTTTAGAGTCGCGGAAGAGAGAGATCAACGCGTTTGCCAGCCACTTTAAAGCTTCAGTGCTTCCAGAGGAAAAAGTAAGTGGTTCATGATTGTGGTTCACTTATCGTATTTTCTGCCACTTCGGTTTAGGCTTGTAAAGATTTAAAAGTTGTAAATTAACAAAATGTAGTACTTGAGCAAGTAAGGGTACCATTGTAACTAATTAAATCGTTTTCCCTATTGTGAATAAACTTAATACACTGGTACATTATTGCAGCCTGGTTAGCCGTAAGCCGCCGCCTTTCTGGGTTCAATTCCCAGCGGAACATTCACCTTAAAACAACTGAGGAGAAGGTGCTGCCTTTGCTCTTACATTTACTACAGTTAAACCTCGCGTCTTCTCGGAAACCGTAGGATCCGGGTGGCAGACCTCGATGGGGATCGCAAATACCATTGCCTGTTCTCCAGTGACTCTTTGAGTCAAAAATATCTTAACCGACAAATCTTGCTTATCTACTGATCGTATTTGATCACCACATGGGTTTTCGGAGTAGTTTTTGGTGAGCAGCTCTATCTAATGAATCAAGGCATAAGTATTACAAATAACTTCGTCAAGAGATCTAAAGATAACTGACCTCCACTCAGGTAGTGAAACAGTCGATAAGGTATTGTCTTTGCTCTTACGTCTGCAAATGACTTATCGGGAAAAAAGGTTAATGATAGGGTTTGTCTGGAAATAAAAGCTACCACACACTTATCGATTTTTTGTCGTTGGCTGCCCTGACAACGGAGCGTGTTTTCGTACTCACACTACTTTCACTGTCGCTTTGCCTGTCCACTAATATGATTCGTAGTTTCAGTTCAAGCTTTTACCTTCATGTTTCTGTTTCTGTAGTCGTTTGAGATAATGTCGTAGAGACATGGCCTCGCTTGCCACGCTTCGACGAGATCTTCTTTTTCTAAAGTCCTTATAGCACCATTATTATTTTAAATATCTTCAGAAACTGGAACTTCCTCACTTACACTAGCACGACTGCTGTCGCCATCTTTAATCTTCCCACGTGATGTGTCCGGCTCCGTGATTGGTCAAACCGACACTTTGTCTGAACCCGCCAAACACTTACAAATTTTTTATCGGCCGACTTTTTAAAGTCAAAAATGCACAATCTCTGTTCCCGAGAAAAACCTTGTCTGAAACTTGTCGGGAACCGAGTACCACGCACGGGCCGATTTTTTGTCGGCGTCAAAAAATCGGGTGCTTCGCGACAAATCGCGAAGTACACATCTATAGACTTATATGCGTATTAACGCCACTGGCTCACAGTGTAGGTTTAATTCCATAGATGGTTGACGACTTCCTGTTGGAGTTGTATGAAGCCATTCGCACCGACCCAATTTGGCTTGGTAAGGATTTAAAAAGAGTTTAAATGTAGGTCAAGAGAATTTGTTTTGCATTTCATCTGAATTTATCACCTTGTAGTACAACAAAGAGACGTGTTTGTATGTTACGGATTTTAGGGCAAGAGTTTCTTACTTACTTAGGTCCCAGGTTCCTGGTGGAATGTAGGCCCCAGGCTCCTGGTGGAGTGTAGGTCCCAAGCTCCTGGAGGAGTTTAGGCCCCAGGTACCTGGTGAAGTTTAGGGCCCAGGTTCCTGGTGGAGTTTAGGCCCTAGGCTCCTGATGGAGTTTAGACCTCATGGTGGGGTTTAGGCCCCAGGCTCCCTGTGAAGCTTAGGCCCCAGGCTCCAGGTGGAGTTTTTGAGGTGTTTTTGCTCAAGTTGTGTGTCTGACCCTAGGTTCGTCAGAGGACCAACTGCAAGATGCTGAGACGGCGATTGAACGAGCAATTATGAGTAAGATCTTCAAGCGAGCGTTTTATCCCAAGGGGGACGTTGACGTTCAAATTGACAGGTAAGTTTGACAACAATTGCAACTCCTGCTTGATAATATCAACAGCTAAAACGCTTTTATACTAAAGAAGTTTTAACATTAATATCCAATGGTATCGCAGTACGTTTGACGGTCTTAACAACACAATCAGGACGTTAGTACCGACAGTAATAAGTGCAGCGTTTTACGCCGATGCGAATTTTGAGATTCGGATTAATAAATGACTTTGACATTGACAGTAAGGCCACCTGAAGCGACAGCTGAACAAGTTGAATGCTGTGGTATCTGGGGAAAGGACTTTTGATTTCTAGCCTGCAAAACTTGTTTTCGTACTATCGCAGTAAGAAATCACGCTAAGCGAAGAGCTGTAGTTTGAATGATAATATCAATTGGCAACAATGACATTTTGTCATCGTCACGATGAATGGTGAACGACCGTTGATGAAAAGCAAAATTCTCTTTAACTTTTTACATAAAAAGTACGGGCCCTGGTTGGGAGAATTTTAGCCCCAAACGCGATACTAGTGTCTTGTTTGGGGCTGGAAGGGAGGTAAAAAAAAAGCTGTGCTCAAAATGCGAACATATTTGTTTACGTTTATACTTACTTATAACTAAGGCTCTTAGCTCATCCTGGAGCAGAGGTCATTAACGATTGTGTTCTCCTTGTGTAGCCCCAGTTTCTCATTTCTGTCTCGATGTCCCGCGTTTAAGGTGGTCTTGGGACATCCTCTTTTTAGCTTACTTTTGGGGGTTCCGTTTCAGAGCTCGTCTTGTAACACTGTCAGAGTATTTGCTTATTGCGTGACCAATCTATCTCCATTTCCTTCGCCTGATTTGTGTTTGAATGGCCTTTTGACTGGCTTGCTTCCAAAGATCTTTGTTTGACATTTAGTCTGTCGAAGATAAATTCACGTTTTTAAGGCGATGATTCTTGGATAGTTTTATTCAGCAAACAAAACCCTTCTTGTATACGTCTCTTCTTACGACTCTGACGCGTGTTTTTGTTGCAGTTTGTTTCACGAGAACCTCAAGAAATTGAAGGAGAAAGTAAATCTTAGTCACAAAGCTTTACGGATTGATAAGGTGAGCGAGAGGTTTAACCACTATGTTGAAGAAGGAGCTGCGCTCCGAATACGGCTCCCATTAATTTGTAGATACTATCAAAAAAACAAAACAAATACAACTGAAATAATGAGCATGTGACACTTTTTCTAATTTCAGAATAATTTAATTAAACTTGTATTAGATTTGCCTTAAACAGAGTGTTATTTTAACCAAGTAGTCTACATCTCCCCAAGGATTATTTAAACTTGACTTTTAGAGAAGAAAGATTTTAGCATTTTTTTTGGCCTTTCGGAGTGTGTTGCTTTTACATCTTTTATCACTTCCTCTGATGAAGACGGTGGAACGGTACGAAACGTCGGGATAATTTTAAACATAGTTTTTAATATTTTCAGCAAGAGTAACTTATTTTTTAAAATCTATGGTTACATTCCAAAGTTTACAGGTATTTTTTATTGAGTAAGTTGTTTTTTTAGGATTTATTTACACTTAGCTTTTCTTCAACCTGTAGCGTAATTTTGTGGCATTGCACATTGTAGCCTGCGGTGCAGTGGCGAGCGGTTAGCGTGTTCGACTCGTATCCCAACTGAGGTCGTGAGTTGGAGTCCCGGTCAGACCACTGTGTTGTGTCCTTGAACAAGACACTTTACCTTACTTTGTTCCAGTCGACTCAGCTGTATAAATGAGTACCAGTTCTGCTGGGGGCTAAAAACCTGCGATAGATTAGTGACCTGTCCAGGGGGAGTCAAAGACTCTCATCCGCTTAACACTATGGAAACCGGAGATGAACGCCGGTCTGGTTTGCCACTTTGCTCGAGAAAGGATTTAGCTTTTTTTAGCTGAGCGTACGACCAGTTTGAATAACGTTGCTCAAATTGCTGTGTTGGGTTTTACAGACTTACCGTAAAGAAGCCCCATGGCCCTCGGCACAGCAAGAATTGTGGACCATTAATGCATATAAGGTAGTAAAGACATCCTTTTGGTACATACCCGAAACGCAAAGAAAGATATTTATTTATTATCAGGTGTACTAAATAAACTAGTGTCTTCAAGCGATCTGATCAGAAGGGAATTGCAAAACGTTTTTTATGGTAACTTTTGTAGTTGTGGTTACTATACAGTTGAAACCCGTTAAATCTAATATTCAAGGGAAGTCGAAATTGTTTCGAATTATCGGGGTTTCGAGGTTTAAGGTTTAAAACTACAGTAAATGTATTTGTTAAAATCAAACGGATAAACAGTTTTGCTTCGAGTTAACGGAGAATTCGAGTTACCGAGGGTTTGAGTTATCGGGGTTAAACTGTAGTTTCATTTCTATGGTTACATGTTGCTATGGTTAGATTGTAAAAGTTGATAATGGCGGCGGTCTCTTCACCACACGCGAACCCTAGAATGTAGTTTTTTTTGCAGAACTAACCACATACTGGTGTTATTATTATTAAGGAGGTTGGGACTGTTAAACCGATATTGATGTCTGTCATGTAGAAACAAATGGTTTCTGTTTTGGAACTGCGACAGTTGAGTTTGATAGTTTCGATACTGCCAAGATCATTCACCAAACGAATTATAAGCACCGTACGTTTGTTTCTCATCTGCAGCTCAGCGTTCAAACTGTTATACATATGTTGTCGTTTATGTTGTTAATTGGTATTTAATTTGCATGACTTCTACCATTAGTCTAATTGTTAGGTTTTCCGTCTTTGTAATTCATCGATATAAACAACTTATTTTGTTGCAAAATAACTTTTGAAATGCCAACCAGGTAATAGCGAATATCTTTAAGTGTTTGAACTGGCCATTTCCGAGTTACATTCCAGTACGCACAAAAAAGACTGAAGTCGATGCTAAAAATACAGTGATTGTATAGGCGTGTTTCAGTCGATATTATGAATGAGTCGACTGTTTTTTGGTTGGTAGTTTGAAACAAAGATTCCTTTGATTGAAGTCCCTATCAAGCTTATTTTCTTACTTATCGGATTAAAACTGTTGTCATCCGTGAGCTCAAATTGGAATATCCAAAGAAAATTTCCACGTCTAAGCGGCTTTTAATCGAAAAAAGAATGGAATGTAAATTTTGACCGAGCAGGTCGGGGACTCATTTCTGTCAAAAAATGTCATAGAATTTTAACTTCAAAAAATTTCAAGTAAAAATTCATTGATTTAAGTTATAACAATGTGACTATTGTCGCCATAACCCAACGTTTTGGGGTAAAAAAGATTATCTCTGCTTTATGCCTCGTGCTACGTCATATGTTTCCTGATACGTCATCATTGCACGCTTCAAGTCTTAAAAAGTGTAACAGGAACGGCGAGAAAAGGTTTCATTTTCGAGAATTACTATTATTAAAGGGTTCTACTTTTCATCTGGAACTTAAAAAAATAAACTTGATAGGGACTTTAAGGTTCAGCAGGTTTTTAGATTTTAAAAGGGTTTGTTTGTTAACATTACTTCACCTGAAATCCGCCTATCTATCCCTCAACTTGGTGCGCAGTGGAGCGTCATACGGAAATGGCCTCTTAATTCTCTCTTTTCCTTACAGACACCCAAGGACAAAATGAAGTGTATCCAGCGGTGTTGCTCAATAGTAATGAATTTACTCAGCATGGCGAGCGACTCAAGTGTCCCCTGTGCGGACGAGTTCGTACCAGCCCTGATTATAGTAGTCCTCCAGGCTAACCCGCCCAGTCTCCTCTCGACCGTTGAATACATTAACACGTTCTATGGGAGGAACTTGTCTGGCGAAGAGTCCTTCTGTTGGATGCAATTCTGTGCTGCAATTGCATACATCAAGAACTTATGCGCCACATTATTGTAAGACTTGTGCTTGAAGAGACTGTCACATGTGTGCCACATTTTTGTGAGGCTGTTCTCAGCACTGCAGTAAAACTTGTGCTTGAAGAAACTGTCATATGTGCGCCACATGGTTGTGTGGCTGTGCGCCACACTGTTATAAGACTTGTGCTTGAAGAGACTGTCATATGTGTGCCACATTGTTCTGTGGCTGTGCGCCACAATGCTGTAAGACTTGTGCTTGAAGAGACCGTCATATGTGCGCCACATTGTTGTGAGGCTGCGTGCCACAATGTTGTAAGACTTGTGCTTGAAGAGTATGTCATGTAACCATCCATCGTTCACGTGATGAAGGTAGGATCTGGGATGTTTTGGCGTAGAGCTGAGCTGAATGACCTTGCTTGGCAGGTTCTGATAACCAAAAGCTCTCGTGTGCGCATGTCTGGTGAAATGGTACTACTCAGATCAGCTGGCCCACTTTGCTGGTTTCATATGGCCGTTTAATTGTCATAGCCCGGCCGCAGTATTGCGCCAAATTTTTGTGATTGACTATGCTCTTTCAAAAGAACATTTATCATTTTTGAGGAAGCAACCGCTCAAGTTAAACGTAGAAATAATTCGTGGTCTCCTTTAGAGAGGAACTGAACTAATGGCGTAGCTTTTGATAAAACTCGATGACATGGTGGCGCCTTAACTACATGAAGCAATTGAACCATACAGATGATTCGTAATTACTCCGTAGCCCTAGAGACAATGTATTGTTAAGACGGAACCCAGTAAAATCTTACATTTCATCAGAAAACTCCAGATTGGCCGTTCAGTAATGTGCCTCAACTTCGCAGGGTTATAAATTTTGAAAAATAAGAGTTAATTTGTTTGTTTAAGTTAGAACAAGAGTGGTTTTAAAAATCATCCTGTGCGCAGAGTTTAACTTCGAAACTGAAGGGTTTTATTTTCTTTCGTGCTCGATATTCGACTTTTGCTCATCTTTATTGGAATAGGAAGGCGAGTTTTTGTGTTGTGGAACTAGAAATATATTTTTAAAAATCTTAAGTACAAAAAATTTATTTTTTCATCGGTTTTCTTAATCATCTGCTGGGGCGATGAAGTATAGGTAAAAGAACACGCCCACAGTGAGAATATGGCTGTTGAATCAATGGTGAATGTAATTTCCATTTTTGTACGGAAACTCTTCTAAAAAATACAACAGAGACTGGAGAAGAAGCTGGAAATAATGACTATAAAGTGTTTTAATTAATGAAGAAAAGCTGATTATATTTTAAAGAGAAACTTTTCAGCTGAATTCTACAACTGCCATGCGGTATTGGAATACATAGCCTTAGAATAAAATAATTGGCTTAAATGTTTACGACGTTGATTTGGACTTGGTGTAAATAAACTATAATGAAACTGCTAAGTTTTCTAGAGAAGCGTTGCGATCAGGGTTCGTTTCTAGTTTTCAATAGCGCCATGCGTCACTTCCCAGAGAGTATATTATATCTTGCTAGTACACTATCTTAATGGCTATACAAAGTACAGTCGCCGCAAATGGACAGCTCCCTTTTCTGGCGGTTGATTGAACACAGTGCGAAGCTATTGTGACAAGTGTTCCTAATCAGGGCTTTCCAGCAGCCGTTTACAAAATGATACATTAGAATTTTGTTTTGAGGGACTTAAATAGTCCGGTTTATGTGACTCGCATTTATATCCATTCCCAGTTGCCCACAGTTGATAGTTGAAAGGATCAAGAAATCGGGGTCCTTCCCTTTCTCGACAAGTGTATCGTGTTATTTTGAGTCCCCCGATAGGAGATCGAGAGACTAAGCCTAAGGTTTAACTCTTCTTATCCGAGAAGACGCGACAGTCTAAACGTTAAAGTCCCTATCAAGCTTATTTTTTTACTTTTCGGACTAATACTGTTGTCATCTGTGAACTTAAAATTCGAACAACCAAAGAAAATTTACACATCTAAGTATGCTTTTTAATAAAAAAAAAATGGAATGTAAATTTTGACTGAGCAGGCTGGGGACTGGTAACCTGTGACGTAGCAGCAGTTTTGTTTAAAACAATTCACTTCCGTTAGAAACTGTCATAAGTTTTTTATTTCAAACAATTTCAAGGGAATGCTTCATTGATTAAAGTAATAACAATGTGACTGTTGTAGTCAGAATTGAATTTTTTTATATAAAAAAGATTGTCTCTGCTTCTAGTCAAAAAAATTTGGCTACTAGCACATGAGGGCGAGAGGGATAATTGTTTTAGTAAAATCATACTGGTTGGTCAAAAATCAGAAGTAAAAAATATTTTTTTAAAGCTCTAAAATTAGTTTTTTAATGTTTACGACAAATACGATCACACACAATCGCTACTCGTAGGCTATCACTAATAGCCTATGAGTAGCGTAGCCAATCAGAATGCCGCACTCATGATAGACCACTAGTTTGATTTTACTAATAACGGAAACCCTAGTTCAGTCCCAGTCTCAGAGAGCAAACATCGAGCTAACTACAAAGCTCTCCGGGATCTCTATTGATGAACGTTTATGTATAAAAACGTTTAATTAGAATTAAACTACACTGTGTAGTTACACCAATAAATTTATACAGCAACAGCAGACAAAGCACTGCTCAACAACCCTCCTTGGGAGAAGGTGTCGCAGCCGCTCCCGTACTTGTATGATGTACAGGGGTGGCTAAGCTTTTGAACCATTGCCAAAGCAGCGGACTCTCCATACGATCTTGCTCGATAGATGACAAGTCCTGTTGTTCTAGCGGACTTCTACTTTTGAACGCTCAGGATTATTATATCCCCGATCGTCGCTGACTGGCTTAAAGTTTGGCGGTAAAAATTGATTTCAACCATCCGAAAATTCTTATGTTGGTCAAGCAGGTAAAGATTCTGAGAAGCTGTTGATGCTTGCGAATTGGAGTTGCACTGGGTTGAAAAGTAATTTATCTTGTACTGACTGAAGACATCTTCATAAACTATTGCCAGGCTGACAGCGGCGGTCATTTACCTAGATGGGCGCTAATGACGCCGACAACAGGTAAGATTACGTCATAATTCAACGTTCCTCATTGTAACAGTTAATAAGCATTAAAACTGACGTCATTGTGGTAAGTCTTACAAGACGGAAACCACCAAATATGGACACTGCGTTGTCCCTTCATTGTCCATATTGAAGAGGCTTAATCCACCAGCCATTGGTTTGCCCCCCGGGGGAGGTGGGAGGGGGGTTATCGGGCATACCCACAGGATTGTTCGGAAAAAAAATTTCCGTTGGACGGGACTTTGATGTTTAAGAACCCCGTGGATGAGAGAGATTAACGTTGCGAAATATTCTTGAAAACTGGTCAGCAGAGTGCCGAGAGTTTTCACACGAATGAATGAACGACTGCCATATGAACTCGACCAGTATTTAATGCAGTTTGTCAGCAGACTCTAGGCTCTGTTAAAATTAGTTGTTTATTTTAAAACTTTATCATTTTAAGTACTTGTTTCAGAGATGAATTAGGAAATAGAGAAGAAGTTTTAAATATAGTTTCCTTTTGTGCGCTTTATTAATAAACATATTGCTTCTCATATACAGTATGAGCAACAGAAGTCTTTGCACTTTTTGAACAAACAATTTTTAATGATTTTATATTTCAAGTTCTTTTGCAGAACCAATTGAAAATGGTTTTCCAGAAATTGAATTATTTACCCTTGGGTGGGGGTCTTTGACAAAAAATTCTATCTCGAGGGTGGGGAAATTGCATTTGGAAAAATTCAAAAATGTGAATCTCCATGGGTTTGCCGGATACCCCCCCCCCCCCTTCCCCCTGGGGCAAAGCAATGACAGGTGCATAACTGTAACTCGCACAAAACATTTATTAAAGATACGTATCGCATGTAGTTGACGAAGCAAGATTGTATGATCGTAAATGAACACCACTGAATTCAGACTTTCCGAAGTCGTGAATATTCGGCATTGATTTCCAGGTGCGCTTTGGTGGTTTCATCTCCAAAGCTGGCTTTGTTAGAAAACCAGACGGCGCACTCCAACGCTTCGCGCGATGTTTGGAGACGGTGCGTCTTGTAGATATTCGGAAAGGTCTGACAACAAGTTTTAACATGGCGTGACGAACATCTTTTACGCGCCAGTAATAACAAATTGGATTCAGGAAAGAGTTCAAAAAGAGCACAGAGTCAACAATTGTCCACGCAGTGCGCTCAACCACGCTCCGTCCAGTGAATAGGATGAGCAGCGACATACAGATATATGGTAAATAACAGATGAGAGCCAAAACCGCAATGCACAGCATGGTTAACACAGAGTGTCGATAGCACATCAAGGAAGCACTACACCGCAAACCTCTCTCGAGATGATGGTTTATTTGTAACTGATGGACATTTAATGATCGAAACGTGGCCCAGTAGGACATACACAGAACGGAGAGGCAAAAAACATACAGCATAGATCCGATTCCCAAAAACAGGCGAACATCGTTAAGGACTAACCGTATCACAGAGAAAATGGCCGCCAAAATCCATATCGAAACTGCTACCACCACAACTCGCTTGGTCCTTACCGCTGACCGATATCTGAGGGCACGCCGAATAGCCTGCACGCGGTCAATAGCGACCGCTGTCACAGTTAAAAGACTTGTGTTAGCTAACCAGCTCCCAAGGAGTCTGGAGACTAGCCAAGTCCAACAAAACGTGCTGACGTAGCTTTTTAATTCTGCCAATCTAGAGACTGCGTAGATAGGCTGAGCCACCAGGCCAGATGCCAAGTCGGTAAATGCGAGGGAGCAGATGAGAACGTTAGGAGACGTGTGAAGTGAGGGTGTAAAGTAGATCGTAAAGATGACGAAACAGTTCATGAGTGTTGTGGGGATGCAGAACAGTGAAATAATGACTACGTTGGTAATATACAACGAGCCGCTTCTTGTCACCAAGTCCTCGATAAACGATTCTTGTTTGTGTACGCAGAGTAGTTCTTTAGTGCGGTTGGCAGCCATTTAAACAAGACGCGAACGTTCTTGATGCTTTCTGGTTCTCCTGTCGATTGAATCAAATGTTTTAAACTGAGCTGTTTCTTTCTTTATACTTCCATATCTCAAAGTCTGTGGAGTTAAAGGAAGTTGCGATTTTTATATAAATTTATTATTACAACTACTACTACTACTACTACTACTACTACTACTACTACTACTACTACTACTACTACTACTACTACTACTA
>JAOBAT010080886.1:0-16658 GCA_026413305.1 Hydrozoanthus tunicans | reverse complement strand
ATTTCTCGATAAGTAAGTGTTTTCAAATGCTTTTTAAAAATAAGAACCCAAAGTCAAGGCTCAAGAGGTTCCTTATAAATGGTTGTTAACATAAATTTAGGCTGTCTAGGCTCTTAGTTTCTTGCAAAAATTGTCATTGCCGAGGAGATATTGGTGATTTGGAGATTTTTGCAACTACTCGTCCTTAGCGATCATACGTTTATTAGTACCATTTCTCGATAAGTAAGTGTTTTCAAATGCTTTTTAAAAATAAGAACCCAAAGTCAAGGCTCAAGAGGTTCCTTATAGGTATAGGAAGGTATCAGTCGTTTCAAACTACACCAGTTGAAAGTTCATCATCGGCAACAAACACCGATGGGTGGGCAGCCACGCCGCCTTTCCAATCTCTCGTGGCTGGCCACAGTATCAGCCCGGATACCGTTCTTTAGACTGGTATATCATCTCCCTCTGTCGCTGCATGTAGCGGACCAGAGAACAGGATCTATATCTGAAAGTCCTTCATATCTCTTTTCAAGACATCTCTATACCTCAGGCGGGGTCGGCCGTTGGTCTTTTACCGTCTTTCAGAACAATGTGCAGAATGCAATGAGGAAGGCGACTTTTAGGCATCCTGTGGACGTGACCAGCCCATCTTAGTCGAGTTAGTTTTAACTGGGATCACAAAGGTTTAGAGTCAGTAATACGGAAGAGTTTTTCATTAGTCGTTTGTCCTTCCTTCTTTTGGCTCCAAGTGATCTTGTATGAAAGGTACTGAGACGATTTTTTTTGACGACGATGGGTTGTCAGCAAGAAGAACCATACAGAAGAACACTCGGAACACAGGCTTCGTATACTCTTAATTTTGTTTTGATTGTAAGATGTTACATATAGAGGGGGCCTAAATTGCAAACAGTTTCACCTAACAGGTTCTAAAATCTTAGGTCCTTACTCATGGGTTTTTACTGTACCCCAAAATACAAGAACCTGTTTTGCCAAACCTTACAAAATGTAGATACTTACGCGCGGTTATATACTTTACAAAGCTAATTTACTGTTAACTCTTAATTTTGTCCAGTCTTCCAGGGAATTCTTTAAATTTAAAATCCATTATTGGACAAGCAATGACAATCAATACACTTTAATACAAAAACAAGGCACTACTGCAGCAGGGGGTTGGGCACCTATTTTGTCTTATAACATAGAGAGCAAAATTATTACTTGGAGATGATTGGATAACAGCAGGGGCATTTTTTCTTATTTCAGGGCAAAATTATATAGCGCTGTTTGGTCACTGATACACTTCCCAAAAATTTAAAAAGTCTTAAAAATTCCTTAGAAACACAGCAAAGCGATTCGGGCGATTTTGGAAAAAAGTTGAAAACACTCATGAAATTAATCCTTTATTTTCCTCGGCCCCGTGCAATGAGCTAAACAAATACAGTTATAAACACTATATTGAGTAAAAGTAAGCTAGCAATCCCCCCAAAACCCAAAATAAACAAAATTATAAAAATCATTATCAACGCTTCCAATATTATCATCATTGCATTGCCAAAATCAGTAACAAAAACACATCTGTGAAGTGTTTATTCGATAAATTACAGCAATTCCAAATTTCATTTAACAAAAATTTTAGGCAACTCATTGGCTTACTTACCTCCTTATCAAAATGTTTTTTCAGTATCAACAATATGAAAGTGCCATGTGGCCAATTGAATTTAGCCCTAGTTCTAGCATATAAGTCTTAAGGTACATAGTTATTCTGTTTATCTTCCATAGCAAGGTATTCACACACAACCAACAGTTACTACTCTACACCACTTCCAAAAATACAAAATGGCCACAATCAGCTCAAGTTTCTGATATTGTAAATTAAAAAAAAATTCTAACAAAAAAAACTGAAAATAATTACATGAACTTTCAAAGAAAACTACTAAATTTATAATATTGGTAAGAAAATATTAAGTTTTAGCCATTTATAAGGAAGACCACCATTTTTAAAAGCAAACAACAAGTTTTATGGTTTTACTGTGATGGGGGTTAAGAATGTCTTCTAGGGTTAAGAATAGAATTACTTTAATCCCCTTATAGAAGCTGTTTTAATTTATCACCAGTCCGAAGGTAGGATGACGGTTGTTCCTTTGGTGGAATATGCTTACTTTTCTCTATTACTTTCTTGCAGGGCTGATGATGAGTTTCAAGCTGAGGCTGCATATAGCCAACACTGATCAGATCATACAACCAGGCCTCGGTCAGAGCTGCATCTCCCTCATCCCAGAACTTCTCATCAACCATTGCATTACTCAAGTCCTGAACACGACTGAAGAAATCCATCTTAGGTGATTTCCACTTTCGCAAAAACTTCACCAGTCGACCAGCATCATGGTACAAGGCCTTCTCATCAATAAAGTCATCAAGATAGTTGTGGGCACTGCGAACTTGAACAGCATTAGGAGGGAAAAATGACAAATGTCCTCCAACTTCCCAGAGAAGACGCTGGGCCCAATAACCACGCCAAATATCACAGACTCGAAATGCTGTTGTGACAGGCAAAAGCATGGCCCACAATGCATTGTAATGAAACAATGTGTTCTGAGAGTTAAAGGGGGCCAAGGTACCATATGGTAAAGCAATGGGTTGAGCACTGGTGTCAAACTTGACATCCAGCTTTATTCCTTTGTCTTTTCTAGTTAACCGAAAAATGGCGTCAACATCAGGATCGCCATCGACAACTCCCTGCTGAATCAGTGGTGCAACATCTTGGCATTTCACAAAGTCGTGCTGTGGAGGATCTGCAATGCTCTCAAGGGGATACCCACGCGGCCAGATTGTACTTTGTCCAAAGTGTTCATATGGATTAACTATGTCAGTCTTTGTGCTGTAAACAAGGAAATCTCCCTTTTCCTTTTGGAAGAATGTTATCTTTCCACTGGTTGGTGCGTTGTCGTCATCTGTTTCGTATATGATCTTTGCTCCATGGTGAATTGCATATAAGTAGCCAATGTTCTTGCGAGCATAGCTCTTGAATGGAACAAGATCCACTATTTTATAGCCAAGGGACTTTTGCTTATCAATGTCCAGAAACACACAGTTTGGATAACTGTAAAAATAAAAAAGGAAAAGTGTTGGTTTATTTCCTTATCTAATAGCATTTGAGTACTTTCATTGAAAGACAACAGAGCAAGACTTCATGTTAAGACTGAAGACTGCTGGCCTAATGGACATTTAAAAATGAAAACATACTGACTTAGAGTGGCAACAAATTATGCATAGATATAGTTGTTATGCTAGTACCCACTGTGTATATGTGTATTTTCTACCACATATTTTAAACTAATTCAATGTAAGTCAGTTTTCTAGTACTTTATTTTTATAGTTATTTTTTGAAAGACAAACTCTGTGCACAATAATAATTCTCTTTTTGCACAAGTACTTATAAAAGTGCTTTCTAGTTGGTGTTGTCCCCCAAAGGCTGCGGGTTGGACTGGTGACTCGCTGGTTAGACCCATGGAGGAGGACAGTTATTTGAACCTCAAAGCTTTCGTTCACCACAGATAGGCATACAAATATCTCTTCAAACATCAAGCTACATTTTTATAAGTATAATACTTCAAGCATTTTGGATGAAGCCTTTTCGGCAGTTATCACTATGTGTTTTAAGACAGCTTGTTTTATCATGAAGTTAGCTTTACTTCCGAAAGCAGTCGCTTGTTATACGTTCCACTACACAAACGTGCCATGATATCTATGGAAATATTTTACAACTATATACATTGTTCTACTCAGAAACAATTCAATGTCACTATCACACATTATTCCCTTCTTATACATACTTTGCAGTCCGTTTATCTGTTAATGGACTTGTTTTACCATTTGTTTCTTTTGTAATTTTAAAACAACATCAAATTCGATATCTTATTTGCTATTCAAAGTGATTGTCTGTTAAATTGCATTTTATTAAATTTATCAGCTTTTGAAGAAATGGTCAATCGTATCATAAAAATCAACTCTAAGACGAATAAACTAATGAAGTATCTCATTGCCTTTTTATTGGTTTGAGAACAAAAGTATTGAAATTTATGCACTTTTTTATACAAGAAAATTCTATGAGAACAACGAGGCTCAAATTTGCCCGAAAATTAAGAACAAGCTAAAAAACAGTTGATGGCTGAGATTTGGATCAGAGCAATAATTTGATTTGTTTTGGTCCAATTTCAAACTTTTACTCTTAGAACAAGAATAGCTTAAGAACATTTGATGCTGAAATTTTGTGAAAACTTAAGAACAACAATCCTCAGCCAAAATTTAGAACGAAATTTAAAAAGGAAATGAAATGGTTCCTGACATGGATTGTATACTGAAATAGATGTGTTTGGCTCAGATTCACATTACAACCACTTGGTGCATTTAACAAACCAAACTTCTGGCAATTGTCTTTAACCAAAAGCAGCCAGCAAATATCGCCGGTATTTTCGCAAATCTGAATCACTTGCAGCTTGTTATGCTATGATACAGATCTACACCAACACTATTTACTAGCTAGCTTATTTTTCAACTACATTTTACAACTACTTTCGGTAGTATCAAAAATAATTATTTCCAGAAGATGAGGTATAAGCGCAATGTTTTGCATGTCCATAGAATTCATAATCATGACCAACTCATGCCAAAGGCAATGACAGTTCAGCCAATGGAACAAGACTTTTGTACAAATTGCGTGAACAAAACTTCTCTCCCGAAACTAAGAAGATTTTCTCCCTAAAATCGGACAAAAGTATGAATGAGATATAAGAAAGAGTGTATACCTCCAGTCCTTGGGGGTTTTTGTATCTCCGACAACAACCACTTTCCATCCTTTGATTGCTGCGAGTTTCTTTACATCGCTAGTTGGAGGATTTATCGTTGTTAACACGATCCATTTATCGTGAAGCTCTTTTGTTGGTGGTGTTGACTTTTTGGGGATCGAACTCCAGTCACTGTTGCCAGATCTTCTTGCTGTATGGCTGGAGGAGGCTCCGTAAGAAAACTGATAGTAAATGAATGCTAAAACAACGACTGAAACAACAATGGCAGCAGTCCTCTTCGGTGAAATCACATTCATTGTAAAAGTCTGGATCTTTGTCTTGCTCGATTAACGTAATACACTGTCAAACAGCTGCCACAGCTTGAGAACTCCAAAGGACTTCACACTTGCCCAGGTTGTGAAACAGTGGTCCGAAGTGCTACGGTTAACAGTCATGCAAACCCAAAGCAGCAGGGTATCAAATCTCCTTTTCAACGCACTCAAAAATCGAACACATGTATATTGCCCAGGTGTATCAGAGCATAACTTGCCTTCGATTAATTACATGTTACAACGTGGCAACGACAAAAACTTTAGTAGGAAAGTTCCTTCGAACTTTCTCCAGGCTACTTTTGAAACTCCGCGCATGCGCATCATTCACTCCATAACATGGCAATAAGGAACTAGGGCTCAAAAGACCGCGGCACATCGGCTTCAAAAGAAGACTGCAAAGCCGAGACGTAATTTATATCGAGCAAAAAGGGATGGTTAATAGTTTTTGCAACCTGAATATTCAACCACGACTCAACGAGACAAAAATTCGACTAAATCCAGTAGACATGTTAAAAAATAAGAATACTTACTATTTTTTTAATCGTCATACGTCTTTTTTCCGGTACCTGGCTTTGACCAGGTGAAAGTCGTAGTTAAAAGCCTTATTTTCGCGGCAGTTCTGGTATCTTCTTTTCAATGTTCTACCTTTTTTTACAAATATGATATTTGTAGTTTTAATGCTGAGCAGAGTACAGGGTACATGAAAAAACCAGTGACGGTTATCAAGTTATATGATATATCCTTATATCATGTTGATTCATGTACCCGTTAATAGACACCGTTTTTAATTAAAGCAAGCCGCCACAATTTTTTGACCGAGTGTCTGCTTTACAGTACTCCCCCTCCCCACGAACCTAACATGCAAAACAAAAAAAACATTACTAGTTCGGTCCAACGCACTAGGTGCAACCTCCACGGTGACACTGGACGAACTAAACAAAGATTAAAAGACTGTTTAACTTTTAACAAGCACAGGTGGCCAGTTTACAAACCTAAGTCCGGCATCTCTCTCTCTCTAGAAGCGCCTGAAGTCCTACTATTTCTGAAACTCCAGTCGCCAGGAAATTTTGCTGGACCGGGTGCGACTGAACGACTGGAGGCGGACCAAATAAGGCAATGACCAATGAGGCTGTTTGAGACAGGAAATGTAAAACAAGTAGGAAAAACTAATCTTAAAAACGAGGATATTGTTCAAATTTTTGAACTTCGAAGTCGATTTAGAAATGTATAGGCGAAAATGTTGCTTTACAAAACTGACGCCGCCAGTAGCAGTTTTTTTGGCAGTTTTCTCCAGCTGTTGTTTTTTAATCTAAGTTTTGAGGATATTTTCACGCCTCGGTATTTTTTTCACATTTCCCGAGGAGCTGATTTCCCCCCAGGGCCCGGCGGGTTAGGTTGGGGGAAGAGGGGTGTCTGCACAGTACTTGTCTTTAAACCAGTAAATTGTAAATACCGAATACACTAACTAGCTGCTCGATGGCTGGGGACCCTGGGTTCTAACGTGTTAGTAACCGCTGGTCAGAGCTGGCGGGCTTGCTTGCTCGACAACCTTTAATGATTTTGCACTTTTTGTCAAAATGGCTGCTTCGTTGTTCGGTCATGGTGCGGGTGGGCGCACATCAAACAAGAATCTTGTCGAATTCAGAGCTGGAAAGATGAAACTGAGTGGTAAAACTGTTACAGCAGATAAAAGGAAAGGCCTTGTCTATATTTATCAAAGCGACGATCAATTAATGCACTTTTGTTGGAAAGATCGAACCTCGGGAAACGTCGAAGACGTGAGTCTTGAAGATTATAAATTGCAGTAGTTGTAATTCAAGCGGTTTTTAGTTTTCATCTCATCTCTTCGTCTGGTAAAGGGCATTGTTTTACTGTTTTACTACTAACCTTCGAAATGTTTGTTAAAACGTTAATACTGTCAGTCAGTCTTTCGTTCAAGCGGCCACCTTGGCCTCGACTCGGGGAACGACAAAAAGCTATCACCAATTAAGGCCTAGAATTGGACTGGATTGATAATTTAGTTAGAAAAAGGTATCATCTTATACATAGTAGCTAAATTTTAACAAACTTAAACAGTAAAATTTCCGTACTCACCCAAACTTAATTACGCATGCAGTAACGGCAGCCAAACTTCACATTTTCATGATCATGCAGTTTATGGTCGTCAAACGTCACGTTTTCATTTCGGGAATTAAAAGATATAATCCTTACCCAAACCCTCACCAATAATTCTAACCCTAACAATGATTTTGATAATTTTTGGTTGCTGGTAAAGCGAGGTTTACCTCCGTTATTTTGGTCTTTTTATAAGATCAATAGCTTCGTGTGCACAACGAAGTAATTTAGCCATACAAACTTGTTAGTTGAGTCTTTTTCACATGCAATCGTTTTCGGGAAAAGTACAGTTCATTGTCAATGTATTTTATGCTATTATTTTAAAGTCACCTAAAAAGGAACTTTAGAAAATAGGGTTATAGTTAAACATTGGGAGCATGTACACTTAAACTCTAGGTGTTGTGTTTAACAATGACATATCTCTTTTTCCACTTGTTTTGTGCCTTAAAATGTGTCATCTCCAGTTATGGTTAGCACTTCTTTGACTAGTATTGAAATGTGATTTGGGTGCTTTGACTCTGTAGCTCTGGTGTTTCTGGTACCTTTTCCTAATAAACAGTTGGCTTGTCATGGACCTTAACACTCATTATCTTTTGATATTGAGATCCTTTGTTAGAGTTCTTCAGTTCCAAAATCTGAGCTTTATGAAATTCTGTGTATCCTGAACTAAATATGAATCAAAATTTCAGCCTGATTGTTTGTAGCTTTTTTCTTTTATGGAATTTATTTGAATTGAAATGTGTTAGTAAAAAACTATCTAAAATAAGAAATAACTAAGTTAAAAATTAGATTGAAATTGAAGTTAACTAAAATTTGTGGGCAGTCTCATTCTGCAAGTTCTTGTAAAGTTTATTCTTATAAAAAAGTGCACATCAATGCTTTTCATATCTGCGGCTAAAAATTTACTACTAAGACAGTACTTTTTTCTCGCACAAAAAATTGTTAAAAAATTTATCTTTTTTTGTATACAGGATTTAATAATCTTCCCAGATGATGTTGAGTACAAGCATGTGAAACAGTGCACAACTGGCAGAGTTTTTACCCTGAAGTTTAAGTCTTCTACCAGAAAATTCTTCTTTTGGATGCAAGAACCGAAAACAGACAAAGACGATGACTACTGCAGCAAGGTTAACCACTACTTGAATAACCCACCAGCCCCAGGCTCTTCAGGTGGTGGAGGACTCCCAGCAAATCTTGCTGGACTAGGTAAGCTGGTAACTGGTCACCATGCCCAACGACCTTGTTACCCCAGGCCACATCAACCCAAATATGTAGTCATGTCTCCCAAAGTCTTATCTATAATTACTTGACTCACTTTATAGTTTTTGTTTTATGCTTTTTGCTGTCCAGGGGTTTCATTAACTTTTTAAGTAGAACAAGGCTGTATAAACCAATGACATCTTGGGAATCCCTTATTTACTTTGCTCAAAAAAATTGTGCCAGGTATTTTAAGTAGCTGGCAGTCAACATTGAAGTAGATGTTGGTCCATCTCCAAAAGCCCCTTTCTGTTGAAACCCCTCCATGGATTTAGAGGTGAAGTTTGAGAACTCTACAGGTGTTGTGCTGTTTTGCAACATACAAAAAGTGTTTCCCTTGTGGAATTTGGAATGTGGGCTATTGTAGTGGGCATCCAAAGACTAGGAAATAACACAATATTTTGGCTATTTTCAACTTCTAGTAAGACTAAAGGCCGGCACACACTTGAGGTAAAGAGCTGAGCTGTTTGCTCACAAGGCAGTTTACTCAGCTTACGGCAAAATTTTAGTGAGATTCAAGCTTGTGAGGCAAAAATCTCACAAAAATTTTGTCGCACACATGTGGAACAAGCTAAGCAAACTGCTTAGCAAGCAAGCAGCTCATCTCTTTACCTCAAGTGTACACCGACTTTTAGGTTTATCAAAGGAAAATAACCAAGTGCAACTTTTATCATGAAGTTTTTATTAAACTGGCTTTGCAAGCTTTCAAATTTCTAAGATTTATAAAAAGTTGTTTGCCAAATATCACTGGTATTGAGTTAAATTAAAACTGTTGTATATCAGGTTTTTTGATTAATCAATAGCGAGTGACAGCCAGTTGCAAGGTTTCCTTGGAAACATGGATCAGCAGCAGTTGATGCAACTCCTTGGTGGATATGGCCTTGGTGGCATGGGAGGGGTGGGAGGGGGGCTGACTGGGAGGAGCAGTGACACCCCTATGGCCAGCTCACCTACGTAAGTTAGCTGTTTTAACATATTAGAGATTATTTTTAAGCTTTTCGCCACTTTGGCACAACCTACATGAGTTAACTGTTTTACTGTTTGAGAGATTTTAAACTTTTTGCTGCTTTGGCCAGCTCACCTATGTAAGTTAGCCGTTTTAACATATGAGAGATTATTTTTAAGCTTTTCGCTGCTTTGGCACAACCTACACGAGTTAACTGTTTTACTGTCAGAGAGATTTTAAACTTTTCTCAACCATTTTACTGCAAGGAACAAAAACAACCCTTTGGCCAGCTCACCTACGTACTAAGTTAACTTTTTTAATGTTATAGAGATTTTAAGCTTTTCGCTGCTTTGGCTAGTTCACCTACACAAGTTAGTTGTTTTTTTTTTCACTTGTCTTACTTCTTAAACTCCTCCCAAACTGGTTATGCTAAAGTCTATATAAAGCAAAGTATCTATAAATTTGAATAACCTGAGAAAATTTCCACATCTAAGTATTCTTTTTAATAAAAAAAAGATTGGAATGTAAGTTTTGACTGAGCAGGGCAGGGACTGGTAACCTGTGACGTAGCAGCAGCTGATCTGACAGGGAATACATATTTGAAAAATAAAACATTTTTAAGGGAATAATTCATTGATTAAAGTTATAACAAATATATGTTGACTATTGTAGCCAGAATCCATATTGTTATTGAGATGATAAAACTGTCTCTGTCTCTTGCCTCCTGCTAAGTCAGCACTACATGTTTCAATTCTAAAAAATAATGTAACAGGAACAGAGAGAAATTGTAATAAATATATTTTCAAAAGTTGCTATTACTAATGGGTATACTTAATTTCATCTAAAGATTAAAAAAGTAAGCTTTGTTGCAATTTTAAATTTCTGGGCTCTAGCTAGGAAAATACACATCTTAAAAACACAGCATTTCAATGTCAAAATTGGGGCTGAAATGATTAAGCTTTGATCTCAACTGATTTCTCTCATTGCTTTCTAAACAACTCAATGTCACTGAAAACAGTTTATGCCAAACTTTGTTAAGTTATGTTAAAACTTGGAATACACTAAGTGTGGCAAATGGAATTAATGCTTGCTTTTCTTTGCTCACTTCCTATTAGAGGTTGAACAAACTTTTAAAATTCTTTTTACCTATAATTTAATGTTCAGTTTAATTTGGCTTCATGTTAAAAAAGCTTATTTACTCGATATAACAAAGCTGTAGCAAAGACTAACACAAGATATGACTTTCCTACAATACGATTTTAAAACATAAAGATGGTTGAAACATTTTTTTCTCAATCAAGGCCAACAAGACTGCAGTCTTCAGCCTCTAGAAATCAATCCACCCCAGCCAATGCCTCTGAGCCATCAACAGCCACACCTGCAGCGGCAACCACAACAGCGGCTGCCACTCCAGCGGCCCCAGCCCCAGCAGTGACAGCTGCACCAGGTGCCCCGTCCATACCCAGGACTCAGGCAGTGCAGCTGAGTGACCTTCAGAATATTCTCTCTAATCTGCAGGGTACTGTATATAGTACTTAAAGTTATTTTGGTCTTACAGCTGAACCTTAATAGATAACTAGAGTTGTGATAAGTGCTACTTTTATATGTCTGTAATTCAATAAACATAATAATTGATTTTGTCTTCCAGCTTTTCAAATGTTTTTGTTTGTTATCGACACTAAATTCGTATAGAAAGGGAAAAAAAGTAAATAAAATAGTCCTTCAAGCCGGATTTGAATCAGTGATGATGATGTCAGTTTTACAGTCCTCTGCTCTCCGACTAGCTATGAATATACAAGCATAAATATTGTTTGCCTGAGGTTTTAAAATTTTAAAAACAGTAACAAAAGTATTGCCTGGTTTGTGGATTCTGTCTGATGGCTTAGTGAGTGCAGTGGTGTCAAATAGCATTTCTGAGAGAAGTTTGGGAAGTAGGAACTGGGTTGAAGGTTGGCAGTGTTCTTGCTAGGCCAAAACAACAAAAGGATCTTTTGTAGGTTTTATGAGCAATTTGGGACTTTTTTATTAAACCAAGATTAAACACCCCCTTCAGACTGCGGTGTGATTTGAATGCAGCAAACTCAGCAAATTGTAGATTTGTTGTCTTATGAGAGGAAAAGGACATTCAGTTTTAATCTCTCTAAGAATGCACATTCAAATATTATTTCTCGTGAGCTTAAAAACAAAAGGACAGGGCATCCTTAGGCTGTTGTGGCCTGGTGAGAACTCTGCATTGCATTAATAATTGATCTTGCATTGTTTTGTTCTCATTGTACTGCTTTAGTTACCTTAGTAGCTCAGTGGTATTAATTTTAGCAGCTGTTGTGCTGAAAGCATTTTTTTTCTATAGATTCCTTTTGGTTTTCTTTCCTGTACTTAATTTGCAGCCTGTTATAGTTGACTTCAAAGACAAATTAAGTGCCAGCCTGTTAGGTACTGATTTTTTCTTTAAAAATTTTTTTCCCAGTGCCAACTGAGCATAGTGAACTGGCACAGCAGAGTGAGCGTAAGTACAAATATTAAATATTAGGTTTTAATTATAGTGAAAAAAGAAACCATGGAGGTTGTCATTTTTCAAATATTTTTACCTGTTTTGACAAAAAAAGAAACAATTATTGATTTATTGAAGTCTTTAAGTATTGTAAACAGGTAAGCCATTCATTTTCTTCTGATGGATGAGGTAGTGCTTTTCCATGGTTTACTTATGAGTCAGAGATATTTAAAAATGAAGCAATGCTTTTGAACATCCTAGCTGTTGATCTGTCGCGTGCGATCAGCCCAGATGACTTGGCTCCAATCCTCAGTAATGCTGAGCTGAGACAGCAGTTGGCCCAGTTTCTGCCAGATGGTGAGGAATTGCCACAAAGCCAGGAAGAGGTAGCCAGCACCCTAAAATCTCCCCAGTTTCAACAGGTGACTAGAATAATATCTGTTGTTATAACCGTGTATAGTTATTAAAAAATTTAAGTTGATTTGAAGAATTACAAAAACTAATGTTCTGTGTTTGGCCAGAAAGCATCCAAACCAGTCAAAAATGTCGTCCATAAAAATCTATTCATACAGCCAAACTGCTCTTTGACAGACACTGAAGGGACAGAGCAAAGTGTCCATATTAAAGAGGTATCAGATTTAGAGTTGTCACTATGATGACATCACTTTGAGGTTAAGTGTTCAGTATACGAAGTCGAGTCGATACAGTTGAGCCCCACAAGATGGACACCCAGATAAGATGCACACCAAATCTTTGTCCCTACTGTTTTCTCATGCAATTATGTTTAGTATAAGACAATCACCTTCTAAGACAGACCAGTAAGGCCAGTCCTGAGGGTGTTTGTCTTAGAGAGGTTTGATTGTAGTGATTGTAGTTTACACAACTATTTAATTTTAAGAATGATTTAGAGCAGACAACCAAAACCGCTAACAGAAAATGATACATATTGCAAATTATCGATGCATGGTTCCAGAATGTCTGTAAACAAACTGCAATTCTGGAAAGTGACAATTGTTTCTGATTCGACACTGAGACTTGTTCTATGTTTGTTTTACAAGAAGAAACAAGTGAACTCTGGCCATAAGGAAAAAGCTGCCATTTTGAATGTGCGCACCAGCTTACAAGAGAAATTATGCACACTAAGGATGCACAATGCAAAACTAAAGAAAAACCTTAACATAACTTACAAGCAAGAGGTTCAAGAACTCCTAAATTATTGTATTTATTTATCTCCTTGTAGGCCTTGACGATGTTTAGCTCAGCCCTTCAGTCGGGCCAGCTGGGGCCACTGATGCAGCAGTTTGGGTTTGATAGCGATGTCGCCCAGGCTGCAGCTAGAGGGGGTGAGTATGTTGAGTAATTACCAAATTTGTTTTGTAAATATTCAAGGGTATTGTGTTCAAAGATTTTTTGAGCAAAACACATAACAAGACCTACTTCAATATGTTTGACTGAACACGGATGAGTACCAGCTCCTGTTTGGGGCTAGTCGGTGTCCCGTCATCAGAGAGTCATTGAGAATCATGATAGAAGTGGAAGACTCTTACCTGGATTATTTTTAACTCAAGAAAGTGCTTTTATAAACTAAGGACTTACACTGCTCGTTGTAAGGCAGTGCAGCGCTTAAAATAATGGCCGGTCAATGGACAATGGAGCATTGTCAGGACAAATCCGTGGATGACTGGACATGTTATCCGGTCATTTGTGCTTTAAAAGAAAATTCAGCTGCAAGACATTGAGAATCATGATGGATATTGTTCAATCTTGTCATGTTCCTTAAAAAAATGGTAACAAACTAGACAGACTTTTTTTCAGTTGTCAGTCAAGACCACAAATCGGCCACTGCCATGTAGCAAAGTGCCCTTCGCACGCCCCGCTGCGCCGGGAATACAGATCATGTAACTTGCAAAACATGGTCTCTATTGCAACTACCAGTTAAGATGAATTAAATTATTTTGTCAGGCCAAGATCGCGTGTCATGTTTGACCGGACATCTGATAGACATTTCAATCCCTGCAGTGAGTTGGTGTTCTGTTGACGAACATGGACAGCAATAAAGAATTCCATGTGGATGCAACCAGTGCCCTCTCAAATAGTGCAGTCTAACCCAACATTTTCATTTGCTCCCGAGCTTACATTATGTGCTTTTTTTAATCCTATAATCCCTTCAGATTTTTCTTTGTACTAGAAGCTTAGATAGCAAAGTGTAGAAAGGTCAGATTTAGTCATTCTGCAAGTGTTCAAGCCCTTCTTTGTATGTAATCTGCAACATGTTTTGGTGTCTTTCGGTACAGATATGGTTGAGTTCGCCCGTGCTGTACAGGAGTTCTCTCGCCCCAGCACTGCAGAGAGCACAGCAGGAGAATCTGAGTCACGCCCAATAACTGCTGGGGAAAACAAGGGTGGTAGTGAAGAGAAAAAAAAGGATCAAGATGATGATGAGCCGATGGCGTTGGATTAGTCAGTTTATCCTTTTTGATGATGACTCACCAACCCCCACCCTCAAGTTATATTAAAATCTTGATTAACTACACAAGAGTGTCGATTTCTTTATTCTTCATTTAACTAAAAAGGAAAGATTACATTTTCTAACTTCTTATATTTGCCAAAATTCATTGGATACAAGTATTGGCGGTGCGTTGCAAGGTCTTCTAAAGTATTTTTCTTATTGGTAGTTGGTGGTAGCGAAAAATCTGCAAGAAGTTCTGTATTTCCGAACTACCCAGTGCCCAAACAACACCATTGTTAGTGTGGCTTTTCCGGTGCAAGTTATAATGTTTAGATTCAACGAGTACGAGGTTTTTCAATTCTTGATATTGCGTGTGCAAAAAAATCCCGCCATCTTGTGTTTCCAAGATCTCGTCGTTCTCTTGTTTGCAACGAGATTTTCATAAGAACTCGAATGACAAATGGGAAAAAATCGTACTAGTAGAAGAATCCTAAGGTCTCAAATGTGCAGTGACAATCAGCTAGAGTTTTTAATATTGTTGCAATTTAGCAGTTGCTACAATGTCCATGAAGATCTATAATTTTAAAAGGAATAGTTGTACAACTAGTAAGTGTTGCGACTCTATTTACCTGCTCTTGCCTAAACTCGTCACGCAACAAAGCGAGTCTGATAGAACGAAAAGACTTCGAGTTTCTTCAGATGCGTGCTGTCTTAAAAACTGTTGTCAATTATAGTGAAAAACACTCAGTTTCTAATTCTCAAGCAAAATTTTTTTCTTGCACTAAATCTAGTTCTCATCCGTATCGTTAAAAATATTTTGCGAGGTAAAATGTTTATTGGTTTAGTGACGCGGAGTTTACAACTGGCAAAGGGTACATTGAATGACTATATTGGGGAGTGAAGCAGTGTCAAATTAGGTAACAGTGACTTGAAGCAAGTCTGCAATCCTGTCAAAACCGTGCACTCACTGTCTAGAAATTGTTCCAAAGTTTGTTTTAAACTATTTGTCGTTGTCCATGCAATAGTTTGAAAAACATTTGTTATTGGAAAGTTGAATACTAAGAATAGTGCTTCAACCATTAGGTATCACTTCGAATTTGCTTTCGATGTCTCATACTAGAACCGTCAGAGGCAAAATCATCGGAATCCTTTCGCTTGCCATCGTTATAGTGATTGATCAGTTTCCCTCCAAACTTGGAATCGAACAAACTACTGCGATTTGCAGAGGCATTTTCTAATTGACCTATGGAGCAAAAACCGTCTTCTGGTTCCAGCTTTACTTTCAGCAAAGGGGGGCAGGGCGAGACGATGGTCTCTTTTCCTGGACTACTCATCTGCGCTTCAAAAGCTTCACGTTCCCTGCTTCTAGAATTCCACGATCCAAACACTCTGCGACCCACCTGATCAAGGGTGTTATTGGCTGTGGTTTCCGTAAACAAATCTCCCCCGTCCCTACCCTCGGTTGTATCTGTCTGCCTGTGGTATGACGTCGATCCCGACTCGTTTTCGAGTTGGTACTGATGTTTTCGTAACTGCGACTTTTCGGCTTGCTGGAGGCGGTGCACTTGGTCGTCGATGGTTCGAAACTGCCAGGGCCAGCGCACGTTGTACAAGAACTGTCGCATGTCGTAACGGTTATCGTCGGGGGAGTAAGTCTCGGCGTGGCATGACGGGGTCATGGTGGTCATCTTGTGTCGGTTGATCGAGTACGAGCGAAAAAAGAGCTTCACTTTTTCTGCTACAGCAGCCGGGGAGTACTCGTCTCTCCATATGTGAAGCAGTTTGCAGAACATGCTATAAGGACCACACTGTTGCACTTTTCGCAGCCGGCCAAAAACGGAGAGTTCTTCATAAGTCATCCCCATATCATCCTGTTGGACAGCAACATGGTGTGTAAGATAGTATGTAAGCTGGATCAGCAGAAATACCTTAACTTAATCACTCCATCTGTCATCACCTGTGTCACAGCATCATTATAAAACTTCCCACCGACGACCATTATCACCTTTTTCATTGGTATCATATTAATTATCAACTCGTTTGTACGCTGGATTTCAGTGTAGTACCTGCACAATAGTGTACAATAACCACCGCCTAGCTAGCCCAGTTAGTAAGGTGTCAGTCTGTCATACGGGAGGCCCGGGTTCGATACCCGGTGCCGAGCTTTCACTCAGGGTCTGAACAGAATATGCTAAGATAAAGGTAAGGACGTTAAACCGTAGGCCCTCGCAGGGGTGGAAACTAACGCCGGCCCGGCGGCCAATGGCCGGCAAATTCTACATCGGGCCGGTAGATTTCATGAAGC
>JAOBAT010080875.1:0-19504 GCA_026413305.1 Hydrozoanthus tunicans | reverse complement strand
TCTATCTATCTATCTATCTATCTATCTATCTATCTATCTATCTATCTATCTATCTATCTATCTATCTATATCTATATTAAGTGACTGGCCATGGTCAAGTGAGGTTTTATTAATTGGCATTTTAAACATTTTACACAAATTTGTACCTTGAACAATTTGCTTAATTATAGTCCCACAAATTAAAACATTATCTTTGAGACTCTTTGCAATTAGGTGACAATTAAATTTAATACAAACTTGGCAAACTAATGACAAGTAAAACATACTTTTGCCTGAACTTTTGGGGGGTAAAGCACAACTTTGTCAGGAATTGGTCTGGAAAGCAAACAGACAATACAAATGGAAATCAAAAGTAAATTTAAGAGACACTTATGGGATAAGGCTTAAAAGACAAAAAATCACAAGTTTGCACTAAGAGCACAGTACTATAGATGGCACTAGCACTACCCCTTCTTCAAAAACAATAGCAAGTCTGAGTGTTAGCAACTGTGGATAGCTGTTAGTACCTTATTGGGTCTCAAAACAAAACAGAAGTTTCCCTTGTTAACAATTATTATAGGGCCTTGCAGGGTTTTTTGTGTCTACAGAACCTTTATAACTTGAGAATAAATTTTAAAAACTTGCAGTTCAGCGCTTTCTTAGTTTCAAAATTGAGCTTCAAGCTTATAGTGCTTGCCATGCATACCAAATCATTTTTTTGCTACAAAAAAGGGTTCGAATTTTTTTATAGTTTCTTCAAAAATTGTGACAAATCTAATTTGGTTTAAACAAGTTTACCTAGATCTTGTCTCTGTTCATCAAGCAAATGGATTTATAAAGAAAAGCTTCAAGAAATTCCTGAAGAGAAATCCCTTGTCACCAGGCAGTCTTCCCGTACTCGGACAACATCAATGAATGTGACAAAAGCGTAATTTTAAAAGCTTGATTTTGCGGCAAATATGTGACAGGATCTAAGAAAACTTTTTTTGAATACTTTTCCACACGTTCTGAGATACCCGAACTGATAAAAGCACTGATGGCTGTAAAGGAACTTCAAGTATACATTGTCGAATGATCAAATCTCCTTTCAGGATAAAACTACAATACAGACATGTACATGTACTTAGGCTAACTGAAGAACGAAGAAGTTGCCTTGACAAAAAGAAGATTGTGCCCATAATATCAACGAACTTGTCAAAAGCTTTCGACACCATCCCTCACACACATCTGGTTGCAAAATTAAGAGCATATGGTATGGATGAAAACTTATCAGCAAATATCTAACAAACAGACTGCAGCGAGTGAAGATAGGTGACACATTCTCAGAATGGATGCAAGTAAAACATGGTACACCTCAAGGTAGTGTACTGGGACCGATGTTCTTCACTTTGTTTATCAATAATTCATTTTACCATGTGAAGACCGTGAAATCTAATACATACATGCAGATGATGGCCAACTATATTACTCGGATTCGAACCTAACAGCACTGGATGAACATGAAGTTGAGATCACTAACAACTACATAAACAATGGAATGATCGTGAACCCTAGAAAACATCTAATGGTTCTGGGCAAAACAAACTATCAGTTTTCATTTGAAACCACAAACTTCTTTGAACTTTTTGGGATCACTATAGACAATGAACTTAACTTCAGGCAGCACATTTCCACCCTTTGCAAAAGAAAAAATAATCAAGTCGGCATTATTACTAGGTTTAGCAATCTTATTTCAACAACTAATACCCTGATAAGTCTTCATAAGGGGTTCATTCTTCCTTACTTCAACTATTGAAGCTTAAAATATTGCACTTCTGCCACACTCATGAAACTGAAAAGCTTGAAAAATTGAACAAATGTATTTTAAGGCTTATTTTCAAAAACTGGAGTTCAGACTATGAGACTTAATTGGATTGCTGTAAAACAACTAGTTATAATAAGCAAATAGGAGAATTCAAAATATGGTTTTTTATAATTATTTTTAAATGTTTTCATTTCAGTAATCATCCAAGTTATCTACAGAACTTATTCCAGCCAAGAATATCTACCTTATCATTGAAAAGAACACATGCTATTTCCCTCCCACAACCATTAACAACAACAAAAGGCATTCATTCTTTTTTATATTCTGAAGCAAAATTTTGGAACTCCCTCCCAGGTAGTTTTAAAAAAGTATCAGATTTTAAGGAATTTAGACAGAAACTATCTTATAAATTTATTTGATAATTTTTTTTTCTCGAAGATACTAGCTATATGTAAAACTACTCTAAAAATCGAGGTGAAATAAAGATTGTATGTACTGTATGTCTGTATCAATAGTCTCTTGAAAGCTTTAATTTACACTTATTATAAGTAAGCTTCTCAAAGACTATCCAAACCAAGCTCAGCTCCCTGTTAGCATTCAAGTTTTCAAAGTTCTGAATTCATTTTTTCGGAATTTAAGATACGAGTACACCAACGCCGATGACGACAGCAGTAAACAACAGTAAATACAATAGCTGCATGTTGGAATTAATGCACCGTGCATGCCACCTGCACGTCATGGACTTGAAAACAACAATGTGAAAAGCTCAGTTTTGAAGTTTTTGCAACTACGAGAATGACCTACACAAAATTATTCAGTCTTCAATTACCTTTAAAACAATCACTTTCATCTTTTTCTATTTACAAAGCATAACTCAGACAGAAGAGAAAGCAAACTAGCCGTACATGATCGAAAAGGGCAAGCAAGAAGTGTTTTTTTTTGTAGGCTGCCGTTGTCAATGTTGCCGTCCTTGAATCCTGAACTCCCTAATATGTGTTAGTAGAAACCACTACCAGACTATCAGAAATGCTGCAACCTGACTGACTAAACTTCGCACTATCTTTTGAGAAGTTGCCAGATTTTTAACAAAAAAAACATCAAAATAAAAACAAAATAAACAATATTGGCCAGTTCAAATGTTGCATTATAGTTAGTTTCTGCAAAAAGCAGCATTGGAATACTAGTTTGGACTTTCTATAAATAGATCTAATAATGAAGGGCCTAGTGCAAAAACGATGTAAAGTGACTTTGTATGAATCACTAGATTCTCTAAATGGTTATCAAGAGATAACAGGAATAATGTAGGGAGAACTGTCAATGAACCCTTACTTTTCAAAGTGTGCCACATGTGGAAGTAGCTCGATTCTTTCTAATGTTCCCTCTGGCAAATCCTCATTAAACTTGTTCTTGTACTCAATTGGAAGTCGGGTTGCCCATAGTCCTTTTGGTTTCATCTCAAGGATCTAGTGGATTCAAAAAAGGTAAGTTCAATTACAGAAAGGCCATGATAGTCATTTGGCACCTCTTGCTGTTCATGCATACCCTGGGTTCAGTTAAACTTAAACCAATCTAGCAAAATGCAGGACCAGTCTTCTTTTTGACTTTCTAACAATTTTTGTACATCAATGATGATATTTTTAAATGTTTTTACAAATTTATTGTGGTTCATGCTGTCCAAGGAGAGTGAATGAGAATGAATCGAATGGAAAATATGCAGCCTAAAGCTTCTATTATTCTAATTTTTCTTTTTAGTTTTGTGAGGGACTACTCTAAAAATTCAAGGCCTGAAATTAACCTTTTCCTAAGGGAGCCATCTGGCCACTTAGCTAAAAATATTGGTCAACAGATGGAAGGGTTTGGTTGCCAAACAAAAGCTTTGTTGCTCAACTTGCCGCAACATAAACAAAACAATTTCTATGGCACATTAATTTTAGTAAAGCACAAAATTTAGCTGGGTAAATAATCATTGCTTTGTTTTGTACAACAGTCCGTGAGAGCTTTCCGTTTTCTTCCACAAAAAGCACTTTTACCTTGGATATTCAAATTCCAAGGAGACAAATGGTTAGTCACTAGATGGCAACCAGTTTTAAAATTCTGGTTGAGAACACTCAGTTTTGGGCCGCATTGGCGACCAGTGAGTTGCAATTTTGGACCCTGAAATTACCAAAAGTGCCTGATAAACAGTCCTGTACTCTTGTACCCTGCCTTAAAACAAAGACTGAAATTCACTTTATAAAATGCCTTCAACACTGCCTGAACCACACAGTAACCAAGCAGTGTACATATATGACTCATAACTCAAAAGTTACAAGTTTCATCCCAGGCTAGACCACTCTTCCATACCTGAGCTAGAGACTTTACCAGACTAAGCACATACAGTATCTCTCAGCTATATGGTTGAGCACAAATTTCAGCTGAGCCCAGATTTGACATCATGAGAAGGGTTTGTTCTACGACGGCTGTGCAGTGGCTGAGCAGTTAGCACAATCAACTCATAATCCAGTTAGCATATTCGACTGGTATTCCTAAGGTCATGAATTCTAGCCCCAGTCAGACTATTGTGTTGTTTCCTAGAGCAAGACACTTTACCCAACTTGTTCCAGCTTTTAGTAAATTATGTTTTGTAGATGAGGAGAGAGTCAAAGATTCTCATAACTTTCTTTTTAACTTTAAGAAAAGAAGCAGTGCAATGCAGAGTATGCCTGAGAAAAGCTTCTGTGGCTGAGTGTATTTTGGAGATATTCCAACAAAAGAAGTTCCTATTTCCTCTTTCAAAATTGAACTAGACACTGTAAAGGCATTCACTGGGCTACCCGTTCCTTAAGTACCTTGTTCATACTTTATTTTAGGATAGTACATAGTTTATTTCTCATTTGATTGCTTCGATATTTCCTTGAGTCTGCAAAACAAGCCGCTCTGATGTGTTCAAACGCTCATGATCATCTTCTAGTGTAAGTCAACTGCTAACACAGTGTGCGATTGTAATAATTTGAGCAAAGGAATCAACATTCTTAAGTTCCTTGTTCTTTCCCTCCACACGATCAAACATGAAATAAATCCTGTGAGCCCAGAGTCCCGTGATAGCATGTGCTTTCAAGAGCTTGTGCCACAAGGAATAATTGTTGCGATCAAAAATTTTGTCTGATTGACAACGACCACTTCCATTACCAAAGAAAAAAGTTGCAGACTACAACTGGGCTTATCGCAAAACCAGAGGTTGTCTAGATCTGGTGCCACCACTCTAGGGTGTTACCAACACAATTCATTTGCACTCATTCACAAATTTCAATCATAATTATTTCTTACCTGCGTAATTCTTGAAAGCATGATGTCATCTTAAAGGAAAACAAATAAATACCAAGTTGATAAATTAATAACATAAGTTTCAATTTAGAACTGCAATAATTGAAAGCGCAAATAATGTTAATTTTATGGCATTCTTGAATAATTATGGTGTGACCTATAAACAAAAATAAGAAAACCATTGACGAAATCCCACTAAACTGTGTAAATGGTGAACTCAATATAAAGTATGTACCTACATAATTGAATAAAACTAAAATTTTACACAACTTATCCCTCACAAATAATTTTCAACCTTGGAAGGGTCAGCTATGATATACAAAGAAAAATTCAAAACTGACAGCATGAAAAATCAAGAAAATAATTCAGAGTCAAATATGAAAACAATCACCAATTTGTGTTGATAAATATAAGGTAAAAGTCAAACATGATAGTTGTACCTTTTTCGTTGCTCTGATGATTAGAATCAAATACCAACTTCTTTTTTTCTGGAGCATGGGAACCAGGGGGTGCATTGTCTTTAGACAAATATACCACCATGTCTTGAAAGTTACCCGAGCTGCTGCCAAAACCATCTAGAGTAGGCAAGAATTCAACCACAGTAATTGGTAAATTCTATGTTTGCTTACCCAAACTTCATTTCATTTCAATGAGAATAAAAATTGTCAAGAATGTTTTCTTTCCAAGGTAATTTAAGGACTTGCTGGTGAAAGCTATTCAAGAAGACTCTAACCCTATCCAGACAAGGGGGGCAAAAACAAAGACTGAACTGATTTTAAAGAGTCACCTATCCCTAAGTACTCATCTGATTCCCTACAAACTTTATCACTTTTCTTCATTATTAGAAAACAGAAATAGGATAAAACTTTGTAGTTAACAAGTCAGGTGTTGCCATTGTAACCATTTTTCAGAGGTATGTTTTTCACACTTTTTGGCTTTTTCATATCTTTGTACATATTTTCACAAATACGAACCGAAAGCAAACTTTTTACCTGAGAAGTCAATTTACTGATTTTATGTTAAAAAAGAATTTGACATAGATATAAGTTTCTGACATCATAGATATTGCACAATAAGTCATCAAAAGTTAATGTTTTTTTGGAAATTATACATAGTAATGAATGTTATCACAGTTACTCTTAACTCCTGAGTAAGCATACAGGGCAAAGTAGTAACTAGTGTATGGTAGACAAATGAAAAACTAAATAGTAGTATAGGGCAGAATAATATATAGGATGAAAATATCTCAAATAGTCAATAGTACAATTAGGGCAGAATAATAAATATATAGAGTGAAAATGTCTCAAAATGTCAATAGTTTAGTACAGCTGGATAGTAACTATAGGTAGTTTATTCCATGTATTAGCATATTCCTACCATGTAACATAGCCAAAAGAACAAAACTTAATAAGAAACCAGAATATCTTGATCAGCGTGCTAAACATCCCAATCACTAATATCAAAACTGTATAGTATATTAATTATCTCAAGTGAGTCTTCACAGAAAAATCTATTTTTTTAAAATGAGCACTGTAACTTTTGATCTATAGCCATTATTTCATAGGGGCAGGGGGCATTACTTTTAGGCGGCCGATATTTTCAGGGGAGGGAGAAGTTACTTTCGAAGTTCTACAGTATACAGTAACAGAATGACAAAAGTGCATAGTCTCATGTCACATCCGGATACAAACATTTTTCACTTTCAAACTTACTTTTTCCAGCTTTAACAGTTCTCTTGAATGCTGGGCTTGTGTCTGATTCTACTTTTTAAAACAAAAATTGAATCAGATTTGGTCAAAACACAATGAGATTGATTTACAAAAGATAAAAAAGATGCCCATTCCATGTCATACCTGACTTGGAGGGGACAACATCCACTGTTCTTTGCACTGTGCTGACACTTAATTTCTCTGGTTTACCTGGTCCTGATGGTATAACAGTAACTGTCCTGGGTTGGGAAAAACATTTTGATGTTGCTATAGTGACATCATCAAGGTTACAAGATGGTAAATTGGGTTTTGTGATTTCATTTGAGTTGGGACAGTCCTGAGTCTCAGTTTGGTGGGGGAAGTAGGAAACTATAGATGTTTCACTTTTAAAATGTGGATTTGAAATCCCATCTTGAGTATTTTGCAAGGGCTTATTCTCCTGCAAGCTAACAGTAGTTTTAACAATGGTATGCTGATGCACATTACATTGGTTGACAACACTTGCCAAGTGAGCGAGCCCCGATTGAGGGCACGAATCTTTGAGATTCTTTACATCATTAAAAGCCTTATTTTTCAAAGTAGGACTATTTTGGGGGGATGAGAATGAAGATAAATCTGCCTGATGAAGAGGTTGATGATGTAGTAGCTGCATTGTGGTAAATAATTGTTCGAGAGCTGGTGAAGGCAAGTGTTCGGATAACAATGAATGAAGCGGTGATGATGACAAATTGGGTCGACCCATTGGCCTCGTACAATAACCTTTGATTCCCAAAGGCTGACCTGAAAAGTTGGTATTTGAAGTTGGATTAGAAAAGAGCGGGGTTGATGAAACAAACCTCGAGGAGCTCGAAAAAGGTTTTACGCTTAAGCTTTGCTGGAGAACTTTCCTCATGCGCGGAGGTATCTCAAAGTTCGGACCAAACACCGAACTTGGCACACTCCCTGAAGAAGGGGGTCTTGTCTGAGATAACGTTTGCGTCCGTACTGGTGGACGCACAGTAGTAATATTTCTCGTTTGTGGACGTGTACTTGGTCGCATTGGAGTTCTAGAAAATCTACTTCTTGCCACTGGTTTTCTTGCTGGAGCTGACTTTCGCAACTTGGGCTTCTTTTGCTTAGCAATCATCTTCGCGACGTGCTGGTCAGCCTCACTAGCGACGCCTTTCAAAACAAGCTCACCGTCTTTATCTCTCGTAAAACTTACAACTTCAGGAATTGAACGAAGAAAAGCTTCGACATTATTGAAGCCCAGTTGTCTAAACGGCAAAGGGCTAAAAGTTATTGATTTGTACTCCTTGTCAAGGCGGTACAGCGGAATCCCTCGTGGGCTGCTTATCAATACAGCACGAAGCATCGCTTCCGTCTTTTTTTGAAGTTCCTCCATTTCTCTTGAAGCAGTTAATAGCAGTTAGGTATAACTTAACTTTAACATAGAGGGGTCGAAGCCACCTCTTGTAAACGAGTGCACTCAAGTTTAGCGCGAAACTGGGCCTGGGCAGCAAATATGAACTAAAATATGAACTGTGGGGGGCAGCCTGAGTTTTGGGTTAATGTCATTCTTTGATTTCGCAAAATTGCCTTTTTCGCTTATCTCACAATAAAATCAAACCATGCCAAACCCAATGATGAACTTTTTTTGAGGAAAAAAACTTAGTCCTAGGAACACAGTTCTAAGCCTTTATGTACAAAGCATTTTCTAACCCTACCCGAGACGGTATTCAGATTGTTTCCTTTTAATCTTACCCACAGGTCTTTTCGTGCCTATTATTTCCCAGGTTCCCTTATCCCTGCCCGGCCTTTTTCTGCTCGAGCCAGCAAAGATGGGTGAGTAACAAGTCGGATTTGTAGGAAAAATCTATGAAAATCAACTGGTTTAAAAGTACATCCGTGTGTTGTACTACATTTGTTAGTAGTTAAAATCTTTTTTCTTCTTTTTGTGACCATTTAGTCTCAGATAACTATAAATTTCGAGGGTAAATCGGGCATTCTACGATGTATGCTCACTCGTCTGTTTTCACGTGAAATCATAACAACTGGATTACAACAAATGAAATTGACAGATCCACACGCTATATTCTGCACAAGATTATTGCTTTGCTTAATGTGTAAGCACAAAATTTGGCACTTGTACTTTTGCAGAAAGAGTGTGGGTTAGTTCTCAATCGTTTTAGCCCCTTGTCAATAATCACTTTGGTGTTGTTGTTGGTATTGGATTGTAGTTGTCGTTTGGATTTGTACCCCCAAAGTGCTTACGGCTTTCTTTTAGTTAGTGTAGTAACATTAAGAAGTAGATGCTATATGGAGGGAATTTTTGGTCAAAAATTTTGCGTAATTTGTGAACTGCATTGTTTAGTTGGTTCCAAGAAACCCAATGATTCTCTAGTGTAATGTTGTTTAAATAGTTTATTTTAGTTTTTGGGTGATTTTTGCTTTTTATCTTAACCAATCCACTCTGCCAGATTAGTTCTTATTTTTTCAAAAGATATGTGTACATATTTCTCAAACACCATTTAATCAGGTGTATATCAGGTCTCTAAATAATGGCTGGGTAGGCACTGGACACATTGCTAGGTCAAACATGATTTTGCTCAGGTACAGGCATTTTTCGCCCGATAAACTTAAACAATCTTGGCTAGTTGCAATAGAGACTTCATTTTGCAAGTTACATGATCTGTATTTTAAAATCTTTCAGCACCAATTAGTGTCCTCGACTGACAAATGGAAGTTTTGTAACTGTCTTTACCAAAAAACTGCCTAGTTTGATATCATTTTTCGGGGAAACATGATAAGATTGAATAATTTCTACCATGATTGTCAATGTCTCAAGATTGAATTTCCTTTCAAAGTGCAAATGTTGTCCAGTTGTCCACAGATTTATCCAGACATTGCTAGATTCTGACCTGACATTTTTCCATTGATCAGCCATTATTTTCAGCCCTGTTTATATACATATATCTTAAAACCTGGAAGCTGTAGCTATGTGTGTATAAAAGAATAATATAACCAAATTAAAAGTGCAGGCACAGTGACAAATTTCTCTTAAAGAACCCTAAACGACTCTATTAAGATGTGACAAAAATAATTTTATTGATATCACTCTGTTACATCCAATGGTGAGCGCAGTTTTAAGATCCACACAAAACCGATTTGTATGTGAAACTAGCAGAGATTTCGATTAAGCAGACCCTTGTAAATCATTCAGTATGTTGTTGATATTGATTACAAACATGATGTGACTAAACCATGATTTATTTGGTTAGGTATTTCTAGAGACAGCTGGCATAAAAGGCGAGCTACTGGTGGCAAAAAGAAACCTCTTCGTAAGAAGAGGAAATACGAGCTAGGAAGACCTCCAGCAAACACCAAGATTGGCTCTAAGCGCATTCGAAGTGTACGAACACGAGGGGGAAATCAGAAGTTCAGGGCCCTCCGTTTGGACACAGGGAACTTTTCCTGGGGATCAGAAAGTACGCTTGCATTTAGACTTGCACAATACAAATCTTTATGTAGTAAGCTATATATATATATATACAGTAACTTGAAAACCAGTTGAAACCATAGAAAGTCAAATTCTCAAATCTGTGGCAAGTTCTGAAAGTTACAATGTTATTTTCCTCAAGTCAAAAGGCTATATTTTAAAACACTCAATTTTTGGGAGAACATTATAGAATGTCAAGATCAGATGATAATGGAAATCTATACATTTTTCAAATTTATGGTTACAAATACATAAAAAAACAGAAATCTTGCACAGATTAATTTTTCTTATTTTATAATTTGTTGTTTAACTGTTTATGTAAATTTTAGCATACCAAAACACTTTTTAAATGCGAATTTTAAAAAATCACTTTAGACACAGGTTTTGCCATATAGCAACTTTTTATTGATATAAAGATCTTCAATTGCAAAACCAAAAATCAGTAGTTTTTAATGTCTGACCACGTCCTTTTTTTCTTATAACCAACTTACTTACAGCCCAAACTTCCTATCCTCTTCTATCAATTTTTCTTTTCTTTTGTGTAGACCTTCCTTTGGGTTTGCACAACTGTTAAGGTGTTATTTAAAGGCTTTGTTTAGTTCTCACAGCTCCACCATCATTTAAGATCCTTAAGTAATTGAAGTCCTGCCTTTGCTCTTTCATTGCAAATGGAAGATCTTCCTTACTTTTACAAAGAGTTAAACCATGGGCCAAGACTTGCAGATCTTGATTCGCCCTCAAATCATAATATATATTCTCCTGTGAAAAAAAACTCCCAAATCAAAATAACAGGTGTCAATTAAAGCTAGGCTAGAGTTCAAAGTCCTTGGAGCAAAATGATGACTAATTACAAAATGGAGATATAGTGGTGCTGTTCCAGCATTTTCCACTCTTCTGTGATAATTTTGTCATAGTTACACTGATTGCTCCTGTTGTACACTTGAACTAGCAAAGCGATTTGTTATTAAATTCTCCCAACCCTGGCCCGAGTACACAATTTCGAAGAATTTTTCTGCTCAACTTCATTTATGCTTTATCAGTTCCTAAATATCTCACCACAGAAAGGATCGATTTGATTGTGTTGTGTAAGGAGAATTGGTATAGATGTTGAGAACTGACTGGGGCTGTTATTAAAAGTTGAATTCCTCCTGAAGTATTTTTTTAGCATTGAAAAAAACCTCTCATACTTTACTTAAAGAGAGTTGGAAAGTGGTCAGATCTTTGTTACAACTGATATTTGATCTTGGTCTTCTTGAGGAATCATGGGTGGCTTTGTGTTTAACCATTGAGTGGCTGGTAACTTTTCCTTTTCTACAGGTGTCACACGCAAGACACGTATCATTGATGTTGTGTACAATGCCAGTAACAATGAGCTTGTACGAACAAAGACTCTTGTGAAGAACTGCATTGTCCAGGTTGACAGTACACCATTCAGACAGTGGTATGAGGCTCATTATGGCATGCCTCTTGGCCGCAAGAAGGGACAGACAAAAACTGTATGTAAAAATATGGTTGTTTTTAAGAACCGACTTACCTTAAGTTAATGGTAATAAGAAATGGGTAAATTTTCTAAGAAGAAATTTCAAGAACTAGGGGTTTCTTTAGGGTATTGCATGGTACTCATTTGGTTAGTTTAAACCTCAGTCCTCTCTCTATCCATGGTCTTTGCATGGGCTGTCTAAGTAGCTACAGCTGAATCCTTTATCAAGCCTTTCTGTAGTGTTAAGCAGATGACAGTCTCTTACTGCCCCTTGACAGGACACTAATTTGTCACAGGGTAGCCCCCAGCAGAGTCAGTTAAAACAAAATGAGCTAAAGTTTCTGGTTGAAGAACAGAACACAATAGTCTGACCGGTGCTCAAACTCAAGACCATATGATTATGAGTCGAACACTCAAAATCTAACCACTCGGCAACTGCGCCGCCAGCATAGGCAATCTAAATGCCACTCAAAAATAATTTGTTGTTTCTTGTGTTGTTTCTAGGAAAAATCAGTGCAAAAATTATGTCATTTCTTTTTAAATTATCCCTATTATTACTTCATAACCATTGGGAGAGTTAAGCATTTCATACAAAGTCACTTGTATCGTTTTTGCACTATACCCTTCCAATTGTCAGCAACTTAAAATGTCATAATAAAACAGTCATTTGGGCACAGTATATGTTTTTCAAGTTTTTCTAGTAGTTGAATGATTAGCTATAACTGCACAACACTCATTTGAGTTGTGGTTTTTTTCTAAGGATGACGAGAATGATGTATTGAACAAGAAAAGATCAAGCCATTGTCAGAGGAAGGTTGAAGCACGCAAGTCGACTGGCAAATGTGCTTCGGCTTTAGAGGAACAGTTTCTCACTGGCCGTCTTTATGGTGAGCATGCAATATATTTGTAGCAAAAATGTTTTTAAAGTGCTTCTAGTTTGTCATGTTTGATTAATTGCCATTTTCCCATTACTAGGTGTCTTGTATAGTACGAGTAAATGCTGGTTCGCACATGATGGTGTCATGCCAGCGACATGTCAACATTGTGCTTGTGCATATTTAAGAGTCATGTCACTAATAAAAAAAAAATGATGGAGTCAGTGACAGTTAAGGCAAATATAGTATTTCAATTTTTCATATCATTTGCAGCCTGTGTGTCATCTCGTCCTGGACAGAGTGGTCGCTGTGATGGATACATTCTGGAAGGCAAAGAACTTGAGTTCTACCATCGTAAAATGAAGGCAAAGAAAGCAAAGTAGATGCTTAAATTTGTACCAACAATAAAGTGTTAGCAGAAATATTCCAGTGTTAGTGTTGTATTTACCTGAAGATGACTTTATAAGTTGAAAGCATTCGTTTTTAAATTACCTTTCAACTTTGAAGTACCATTTTGATATTTTAACTTATTTGGCATTTTTTATGCACAAGCAAAGCTGTTTTTTCCCTTTGAAAAATAACCAACAAGAGAAAAACTTTCTCGTGCTTCAACGTCGTAAAATAAATTGATAACCAATTATAGCGTGCGTTGTATCAAGATGATTTTCTTATCTATTTCAGTATTAGCCAAAGTAACCAACATCCATTTTCCTGCGCTTTGTTTGGCTCCCGCATCTCGCGAAATCCATGATTAGTATGTACCAAATAAGTGAATAGCTTTTTTCGGGTGCACCGGTTCCTGAAACAGTAGATATCAAAGAATGTTTTTTTACTGTTATGAGAAAGCTGTCGAAATGGCGACTCGTTTCGGAAGAGGAAATTCACGAAATCAACGATTCAGCCATTCCCTTTGAACACAAAAAAGAGCCACTGAATTTAGTATGCATATATTCATAAGTAGGATGAAAGTTGTACCCCTACATTTTAAGAAAAAAGTACAACGGTTAAAGTGAGCGCGGGCGTTTTTTATTTGCGTTCAAAAAATTTTGAATTGATATATGTGGTTCAAACTTGACATTCACTAACTCTCACCTGAATTTATTCGACTGATTTGGCGTATACTAAAACACTTAAATTTTTTTTATAAGAATAGTGTTTTACAGACTCAGGCTCGAGATATCTTGGGTTTTTTTGGCGTTTTGAGGCTGAAAATACTCTAAGAATACAGTTCAATAAAATATGTCTGCCAGCATGACGTTGCCTTCCTGAGTCTCCAGATGATAACTTTTTTACATTTTGCAACATTCTGGTACATGTGCCGTACATCGTAAAATAACCCAAATAGTACACGCGCTGTAATATTAGTGTAAACCAGGGAGGTGCGCACCTCCCTGTGTAAACGTAGTGTTGCACGAAATCATATTCTTGATTAAATCTCAGCCTCGGCATTCTTAAAATATTCTTAAATATTCGCGATTTTCAGTCTCGATAATCATATAAAGTACATTATAAAAACTAGACGCCTTTATTAAATAGCGTTTACTCGGGCTACGCTTAAGCTTGGAACCTCGGAAATGTATACGACCTATAATGCGTGTTTTAACTTTGTCATAGTTCGAAATGGAATTTTGAATTGCTAAATATTTTCATTCAACTTCAAGTTTCTTTAAACAAAACTCCAAGTGAGTGTTCCTAGCTGCGTAAGTACATGCGGACTGAAGTTCCTTTGTTTGAACGGGCCTTGTTCTGTTGTTTTCAGTCTTAGTATTTGTATACGGCGCACCGCAGACCGACTCGCAGGCTTACACGTTTGTTGATGATAAACAGATAGATTGATAGGCTTCGCAGACGTAGACTCGGCCCGGCCACAGGTAGCCCGAACAAAAAGAGTGTATCCCCCTCAGAGTCGGTGCCTAGCGATATATATTCACCTTCCACCACTAGTCACCTCCACTTCGGGGTATTGTTGAGGCGGTAGCTGTAGACGAGGAAACGCTCTTTCCGCTACCGACCTGGTAAGGCGCCAGTCTTTCGTGCGGGAGGCCCGAGTTCGATTCCCGGTGCCGGACTTTCACTCAGCTGGGTCTTAAAATAATTGAGGAGAAGGTGCGGCCGTTGCTTAAACATCTGCAATAAAATTATCTACGTTACGAAGTTTAGGAGAATGGTTTTCTACCCGTTATGCTATGCATGTTTTGCACAAATTATATCTTTGTTCAAACAAATTCTCATGCTTTCAATAAGCATTGTTATACATAGTATATAAAGCAGTTATGCTTTCAGTTCGTGACTCTAACTGAAAGGAAATCCAGGCAGTTTACTTTATTTTGTCAAGATGGCTAACGAAAGAGCTTTGACTTCTTCATTATCAGAAATCAATCGCGCGGTTTCAGAAGCCGTCGTAAGAGCGAAATATCAACTGTAGCAGAATCCATTTCGAGTATTACCGGTAGCTGCCATAGAGAGTTAAGAGAGAAAAATTCACAGACAGTTGAGACAGCGGTCAAGCAAGCGAAGCACAGCCGATAAGATTTTAACAGTAAAGGGAACAAGCAGTAATGCATGCGAGCAACAATAAGACGTTTTGGAGAAAATGGAGTCTACGTGTACATCTTTACCTTCTTCCTAGGAGCAAATCAGCCTCATTGCATCAGCGTTTTAATCGTGGTGAGCCATACTGGCGTATCAAGGAGTGTCAAACTTGCGACAGGAAGGTCCATGTTATGAGTTAAGTATTTGCTTACTGCTTATTAAGTATATTTGAAAGATGTTAGCATATACAGCTAAAAATCCCATTTGGGCGTGGGATCCAAATCGAATTAGCCGCTCTGCGGCGGTCCCGTTTCTTCTTTTTTGGCTTACATTCTTTGTTTGCCTCTAGGTTATGGCATTGCCTGGATACTGGAGCAGGCCAAGTTCTCCAGAATATATATTTTGTTGTGTTGCTTTAATTCAGCGTAGAATAAAAATTATCTACGCTACGAAGTTTAGGAAATTACCGTGATTTACCGTGTCGAATGCTTTAGCAAAATCTAAAAATGCCACGAGTATACGGAATATGATCTATGGATTTTTTAAAGCACTCGGTAATCTCACTATAAATAGATTTCTCAGATGATCTCTCTTTCCTAAACCCAAAATGAGATTCATTTAGAATTTGATGTTTCTTGATGTAATTCAGTAGTTGTTGACAAACTAATCAGTTTTCAAATATCTGCAAGATTGCCGAAATGATCGATATGGGTTTGTAGTTCGCGTTGCGGTGCGGTGTCTCCTCCTTGAAAGATTGGAGTTACTATAGATAATTTGAGGGACTCGGGCATGCATAATACTTTGAACTAGTGATAATTTGATTATTTCAGCTAGTGGCGGGCTTATCAAACCGGAAGCTGTTTTGGTACAACGAAAAGGGATCCCGATTGACGACTTTTTAGCGTATAGATTATTTATTATTTCTTGCACTTCATATTCAAGAATACCCCGGAATAGTAAACTATATTATGTAATGTATTATTATACTCAACTGGTGTTAGTTGAGTTGTAGATTTTTTTTTCAGATAGTGTTGTCCCAATAGATATAAAATATGAATTGAGTCTGTTAGAAACACTTCTGTGTTATCGTGGATAAGCCTAGTTCGGTATTCTGTTTCCGTTACTTCTTTTTCTATCAGCTAATGTAGCTATAAGTTTCCAAGTCATTTTTATGTTGCATTTATATATCTGAATTTGCGGTTCATAGTATTCCCGTATTTTTTAATTTAGTCAATTTGTTGCTATATAACTTGTGTTCTTTTCTTTTTTAGTGTCAGAACTGAGGAAATGAGCTCCGAATAGTTTTTGTCCTTTTTTTGATAAAGACTGTTTCCATATTAATATTTCCAAAGTGGAGCAAGTCTATTTGTAACTTCTTTAAGTGATGAATTAAGGTCATCCATACTGTTATCGACGTCATGCTTAATAATATTTTCTAAATGGATTTTTCTTCAAATCGTCCAGAGATAGATACATTATGAGCTACCGAAAAGCCCTGTTATGCAATACTAACGAGTTGAAAGCAAAGGGAAGAACGAAAATGCTGTCCACTACAATACAGTCTGCTGTCACTTCCCTGGCACCCTAGACCGCACATACGTATATTAACATAATTTCTAGACCAATCGCACCGTAAATTGGTCGGGCTACAATCAGAGAGGAATCCAGAACTACATGCCTTGTGCTCCCAAGTTTCACAAAAATTTGGAATTTCGGGCTGATGGTGGCATTACCACTGTTTCTTTTTTTGCTTAACAAATACGTTAACCGTAACGAAAACAAAGCGTTAGCCGTAAAAGAGCACAAATATTAACCGGCGTTTGCCGTATAAGACACTACCCCATTAACCTCTAAATCAAATGTTGTGACGTCATCGTGATGTCATGTGTTTTGATTACAAATTGAAACCACTATCGCACTATCGTGTAGGGCTTACAACATTTATCAATCGACCCACTTTTCACATGTTTTGGATGAATTGCGGGTTAAGTTTCTTGCGTTCCTCATTAATTCTAAACAAACCTCAATAACCAATGAGTAGTAGAAACGAAAAAGTAACGTTAATAACGAAGGTGCTCATAGAAACCAGTATAAACAATTTCTTAATCCCTATAACTATCCTCAGTAAAAACTGTATTATCAGTATGCTCTATTGTAAACTGAAGATGATTTGTTATTCGGAAAAACTATTAGCCTGAAATGGCATAACTGCCAACGCTGTACACAAGAAATTGAATTAAAATGAATAAAAATAAAAATAAGGTAAATTGCCTGGATTTCCTTGGAGCTAGAGGGACGAACTGAAAGCATAACTGTTTTATATACTATGTATAACAATGCTAATTGAAAGCATGAGAATTTGTTTGAACAAAGACATAATTTGTGCAAAACATGCATAGCATAACGGGTAGAAAACCGTTCTCTCCTAAAACTTCGTAACGTAGATAATTTTTATCATGCATGTTGACGTCAAACTAGTCACTTTCAAACAAGTGTGAGTCTTTTGCACATGCAAACCGTTTCCACGAAGGAATTATTTTCATTTGTGGGCGCTTTGGGATTTGATTTATAAAATTTTCACACTTTCGTGACTCGAAAGCGAGGCTTGATGATGTTTGACGTTAACATGCATAAGGCCTTTTAATATTAGTAAAACCAGTTTCATTATTGTTAAGCCGCCAAAAAATGATTGCCAAAAAAATGTGGACATCAAATTCCCAAACAATGAGAACTCGTACACCTCAATCGAAAAGTTCATATTAAATTTCTAGGTGTATTCATCGATGACAACCTGTCATGGAAATATCTTATTTTCTCCTTGTGCTCTCGATTGTCATGGAGGGCAGGTATTCCCCTAAAACTCAGACACTTTGGTTAACACGAAAACCCTCAGTTACTTTAGCCTCTAGGCATTAGAAATACAGTAATTACAAAAAAAATAATCAATAGTCAATTGAAACTAACTCTCGTCTAATGTAACTTATAAAACTATACTATATAAATGTAAAATGAATGTGAAATAAAATGTTCGCAAAGATGGCTATTCGACCTACAGAAAACTGGCGCAATTGGAAATTACTCTGACGTGTAATTCCTTCAGCATTGTATTTATAATCCCAACATTTTGGATCACGATGAGCAACATCCAAGATAAACAGTTTACCTCCGGCAAGAGAATAAAAAGAAAGCTCTCCCTAATTAGCTCCACTTATGTATAATGTTCCAGTTTAAGATAAATGTTATTCCGAAATGATCGATTTCGAATTGGGCAGATTTACCATTAGTTAAATGACAAAGTCTTTTGAAACTATTGACCTAAAATACAAATGGCATTCAATAAAAAAACAGGACGTTTTCTAAGGATTATAAATATGTAGTCAGTTATCAGAAAAAGGGTATGGCCAACTCTTGCAAGAAATGAGGCTAAAAACTGTTAGTTTTATTGTGTCAGCTGGGGAAAGGGTGCAGTAGACCGCTTTTCTGTTGACGTGTAGATGTTAACTGAAAGATATTTGTACAATGCTAACCGTTCTCCCTCTTGGTATTTAGTTCGAGGGTCCCACACAGGGATATTATAGTGTGGTGCTAGGGTGCCGTGCATGTCTTTTACGGACCCATCTGGATGAGCGGTTCTCTGGCCTGTAGGTAAGCTAACGGATTTGCCCTAGCTTTTCTGCAATTAGGCTTATAAATTGGGTTTGATTAAATGTCTTTGCAATGTAACTCGAAAATTCTGATCTAGAACAATGGTGTTAATTAGTCTGCATGTGCGCAATTTGCCCTCAGCTTAGGCGGCTAATATCAGTCGTCCGTTAGAAGGCCAGTGCAAACCTCGACCACTAGGCCACATTATTCGGCAAAGGAAAGGTTGAAGGGAAAGTACTATCCATTGTATTAAAGGGGTTGCGCACAGCATCTAAGACAAGGGGTTGGGCACTATCTTGTCAGCCAGATTGGAATAGACACATAAGATGTAGCCAGTTACCAGAAAAAGGGTATGGCCAACGCTCGCAAGAAATGAGGCTAAAAACTGTTAGTTTTGTTGTGTTAACTGGGGAAAGGGTGCAGTAGTGCAGGGGAGTGAGGATGGCCGGGCGGTTAGCGCTCGTGCCTCCCACCTCTGTCGACCCGGGATCGAGTCCTGGTTTCCGAATGTGGGCTGAGATTTGTCGATCTCAACCTGACCCCGAGGGTGTTTCTCCGGTACAAACCTCGACCAGTTATGATCTCCGGTTTTCCTCCCTCAACAAAATCGACACTCAGCTAGTTCTATCTGGCTGTGGAGCTGTGCTCTGAGGTCATGCATGGGCCGTATAGCGGCAGCAATATGCGCCTTAACATGCT